>OENM01000512.1:1620-34295 GCA_900239745.1 Rotaria magnacalcarata
TATATATATATATATATATATATAATAAAACAACTCATTCAATGATCTATACCTCGGATGTGTCGCTGAGATGGATCTTCAGCTAAAGAAGACTCTAAATAAACAATAATAATTTGAAAAATAAACAATTTAGTAATTCACATATTTTTCTACTAACTATAATCCTTAATATTAAAAATACTCATTGCATGAAGACCACCACAACAATCAGTAGACGTATAAGTTGATCTTCTATTACATGGAATACTACATACACTTGGATCCACAGATGGTTGATTTAAAGTACTTCCGCAATGGCATAAACTGCTGTAAAAGAAAAAAGAATTTTTTGTCACTCAATTCTTATTTGCTTATTTTAAATGAAATTCAACAAATTTCTATCGAACTAATAGACTTTACCCATTCATTATGCCTGCATAATTATCGTCTATAGCACAAAGTGAAATACATTTATCAATTGAATTCACAACGCCGATCATTTTATCTAAAGTAACACCATCAAAACAACCTTGATAACCATATACAGTATTCAAGCATGTCGAATCTAGAAGCTTATTAAATTGCATTTATTTTATAACTTAAAAAATTAAATTCCAAGACCTGTTTCACGTAAATTGACCGAGTTCACAATACTATAAATACTACTTCGATTGTTACCACCACATTTTTCAGATGTTATGCATGAATATTGACATTCATCGTCAGGTACTTGATCATCCTTTCTAAATTCTCTTTCACAACGACATTGATCACCGGATTCAATAGCTGCATAATTATAATTTTGTTGTTGACAAGTGAAAATACATTGTACAGGAGTAAATTGATCATCATTTTCAATAGATATTTTAAGATCTTGATTATCAATGCGATTAGTAAAACAGCCCAAATAATTATTATAACCTTCAAATAAATAATAATAATATTAATACAAAATGTTCTTAAAATGTTTCTTTCTCTTTTTTCTTCTTTTCTACTTACTGTAAATAAACGTTATTTGAACAACTAAATAATAGAGCAAAAATAGTGCTCCCATTGGAACTGTCGATCATACCAATAGAAAAAAAATATTATTCCTAAATCTAAAATAATAAAGAAGAAAAAAAACACTTTTTCTCCTTTGTTTATATCAGCCATAAAAATAACACTTCGATGAATAATCATTCCATTACTGGTATACCTGACTATAGAATCTATATCGATAACATGAATTTAATGTAAGTCATATTACTGTATCGACTTATGATTCTCTCTGGTACGATCGCAGAAAAGAGGAAAAGAATCTTTTATTTATCGCATAAAAACGGCAGTTTTTCTCTAGTTGACAGGTAAAAACACGAGCTTCTGCTGTTTTTTTTACGATAGAGAGATAAATCAACATTTGATTGAAATTTTAATATATATGCACCTGCTCAATTTCCTGATAGAACAAGAAATGAAAGCTTATTAATCTCTCAAACTGTTTGCCGTTACTTTGATGACTATAGAAATTTTGTAAAATCACATTCATAGGTTAGAAACTGCTTAGAGATATAATATTTAAATAAAATAGCAGTGAAATATAATAACAGTTTACAAAACATTTACTCGAAAAAAGAAATAAATAGAAATAAGATATCTAGATGGAAAAATATACGATCAATAATGAATAAGCGAATTGAAATCGAACACGCTTATGAGTGTAATCGAGTCCATTTGTTATACATTACGAGATCGATCATATAATGATGTGTGTCTTGTACTCTAAATAATATTCTTAGACTGTTGTTTTCATCATCCTTTGAGTTTGAATATTTTCATGGTAAGAACGCAACATTTATGTGCGTAGGATAAACATGGATTGTTTGCGACTTTTTCTTCCTCTTCCTCTTTCTCTTGAAATTCGTCCTGCAGTATTGTTTATTTCACTGCGTTTCAATAAAAAATAAAATTTGAATGAAAACGTAACTGTCTACATACTCATCACAGTTAATCATCAATAGTATCAATTGAAGGGAACATTCTTTTGAATCTAGTCAATCGTAAAGATGTATGCTTTAGAATATGTATATAATTTGTATGTGAAGAGCAAAATCAAAATGACGGACTATGTACCAACTTAACAGCATTGAAAAAGAGTAAAATAATGTGTAAATGAAAAGCCAAAAAAAAAACGATTTCTTACTAAATCAATGAAAATTACATTTTGAAAGGGAATATTAACATGTCAATTATGTCTTTTTATATATTCAAATTGATATACTCACAAGATCGAGATATGCAAGAATAGAAGACATATTTTAAAAGAATAAATAATAGCGAACAAAAGAGATGCTATTACAAAGTAAGATGATACATTTACCGGTGTTGTCCATAATTGAATTCTTTATCCATTTAATATGCTCGATATGTCAAATATTTGATGACAAGAATACATAGTGAAGAATGGCGAATAGTTTTTAATACAAATATGCGGTTGAATGAAAAAGGTTAAAATCTCATGAATATTTATCGATAAAACAAGTCTGTCTTGTGTGTTTTTTTTTTATTATTAATAAAAATTCTCAAAAACACAATCTTACCAGTTTCGAGCGTATTCTTAATGATGTAAAACTCAATGTGTATCTCTCATTTTTTTTCCTCTTTGTTTTTCGCTATTTTTCTTTTCTCAATAGAAAATGAGCAACGCAAAACAAACACTAGACAAAACTTGAAACCTTTCGAAGGCTCACCTAAATAAACTTTACTTTCATAACTGGAATCACAGTATATGTACAGAAGAAAAAGAAAAAGAGAAAATACCCGCTTTCATATTGTTAAACTATTTTACCGCTAAAAAAGAAATCCTCGATGAGTTTGACATCAAATGAATACAAAGAAGAATTTTTTTTTCATTTCATGAATGGCTTCGTATTATTATCTGCATAGAAATCTCTCACCTGTGCATTACTTCTAAATACCATTTCACTCCCAATGATCAAAATGTTCGGCAATAGAATAAACTCCACGCATATATGTAAATAAACATGTTTGGGGAAGCAAAAAAAAGACGCAGATTGTTCGAATAAAAAGACTGAAAATCATTGCATGTTTGTCAACTGAGGAAAAAAATATGTACTTGCCGGCCGTGAGAGTTCTCTTTGCTATTCAAGATTTGATGGAGAAAGAAAAACATATCCCTTTTCCGTTGTTTTTTATGTTGAGCTCTTCTTGATTTCACTCGTCTCATTACATTCTTTGTTGAAATGGAATAGAATCGTCGATTTATTATTCTTGAGCACACAACGTATACGACTTCTAATGTTACAAATTATCAGCTCAAGAAAAAGAGTCTATTACATATTGCAATTTAGTTATATATTGTATAAAAACGATATGTAATGTGAGTCATTGTTTCCGCTAGAATGTGTTGCCATTTTATGATGAGACTGTTGCCATGCATTCTCTTACCTGTGTGTTTCTTACAATTTACAACCAACCGTGTACTGTTTATCGATTCGAGCGTCCTCTAACGAATCAGCAAATTTGCCAAGATAAATAAACTATATTTATATGCCTGTCAGTTTGCTTCTTCAAGATCACGCCATAAAGTACTTGAAAGATATCAGCTTATTAGCATTATTCAACTTCAACTATGACGGAAAAGACAGTCGTACAACGAGCGAGCGATGCTGTTAGAAAAGAAGTTTCATCTTACAATGAACTATTTCAAGATTCGACATCAGTTGATAAACGAAAAACTGAATATAAAACTTTGGTAACAAATTACTATAGTGTATCAACGGATTTTTATGAATATGGTTGGGGACAAAGTTTTCATTTTGCTAATCGATTTCGTACTGAAACATTAGCAGAATCGATTCAACGACATGAATCTTATTTGGCATTAAAAATGAAAATCAAGCCTGGCGATAAAGTACTTGATATTGGCTGTGGAGTTGGAGGACCGCTGAGACGTATTGCATATTTAACGGGCGCACATGTTACTGGCGTAACAATCAGTCAATATCAAATTCAACGAGCTAGAGCAATCGGTTAGAATCTATTGTATTTATTCATTGAAAGAGAAAAGAGAAGAATATTGTTTATTTTCATTTCAGGTGTGCCAGCTAATTGTCAGTTTGTTCAAGGTGATTTTATGGAGCTACCATTTGAGGACAATAGCTTCGACCATGTTTATGTTATTGAAGCTGCATGTCATGCACCCGAAAAGGTATATGATTGTATAATTAAGATATAGAAGAAAAACAACTATTAATTTTTACTGTTCTGTATAATTGTGTAGGCAAAATGTTTCACTGAAGTTTTTCGCGTTCTGAAGCCAGGTGGGTCATTTGTTGGTTATGATTGGTGTTTGACTGATAAATATGACAAGAGCAACCCGATACATAACGAAACGAAACGTTTAATAGAAGAAGGTGATGGTCTGCCTGAGTTGAAATCGACACATCAATTATTATCTGATCTTAAAACAGTTGGTTTTACTGTCGAAGAAAATCAAATAATACCCGAAGGTGATATTCCTTGGTATCAACCATTAAAAGGTGGCGATTCATTCTTTTCATTAAATAATCTTCGTGCAAGTTCGATTGGCCGATGGTTAACACGCAATATGGTTTGGTTTATGGAAAAAACTTGGATTGCAGCTCAAGGCAGTATAGGAACACTTGAAATACTTGAAAAGGCTGCTGTAGGTTTAGTGCGTGGTGGTGAGAGTGATATATTTACACCGTATTTTTTCTTCCTTGCTCGAAAGTCATGATTATTTTGAAGGAAAAAGAGCAAACAATTTTTTTTTGATAAAAAAAATACACTTTCAAAAAAATAGTTTTTAGTATTAAACTATATTGTGTTCGTTTGATTCGATTGATGTAGATGAAATAAACTTTTGCGCAGCTACTCTTGCAGCATACGACGAACGTCGAAGCGCTATTGTTTGTTGTTCATGTTGCACCAATGTGCATAAATCACGAATTTCATAGAGTGTATCGGTTAACGATTCAGCGAATTCGCGAGAATTGGTTGTTGAACAACTACTAAATGATGATATACAAAAAAGAATACTATTTGAATGAACATTGTAGGAGCAACCATAACCATCGGGTACAACGGCACCATAACAAATAAATGAATCATTTATATTTGTTGTTACTTGACTTGTTGATAGACTAAAGTGATTACTTAATTCATAGCTGGGATCAAGAAATAGATCTGGAATTGGAAGATGATTATCACGTGCTATTTGTTTAAGAGCGAGCACTAAGAAAAGTTGAACGAAAACAGAAACAAAATACATGTTACTTGAAAAATTTAATTAAACTTACTATGGCAATCCATTCCATTACCAAGGATATTCTATCAAGATAAAATGAAATAAGATATTTCGATTACGAAAAATTATTTTTTTAAGAAAAAAAAGAATATTGACTATAAACGAGCATCTATCTACAGTATCCAAATACTATATAAATTTGTTCGGCAAGATTAATATTACACCTGTTCAATATGAATAATCCTATGTTTGACGATGATTAAAGTGTGAAGTAAATTTTCGCAACATAAAACAAATTTCTGCTTTTATAACCTTGTACATAATAATACAGAACTAAATGTACTGTTAACATTCACAAGTCTATAAGACACAACATACCTTCTCTACAAGGTCACAGTCTTTTAAGTGTAATTTTAACCTACAGAATAGTGTGAGAAAAAGAATCAATTGAAGCCGTGGTAGCCTGAAACGACTTTGCTCATAGATGTGTCTATGCGCATCGAGAATACTCTCATCACGAGATACTAAATTCTTATAATTTAATCATATCTCACGAAAGATTCAGCAATCTCATGAATGAAAGTTTCTGCTCGATTGAAATGTTAAGATCAGTCTAGTTAAATACAGACACATCTAAGAGCAATGATTCGAGTTAAAACATCATCATTCAATTCTTTTGTAAATACGAACCGATTAAATAAGATTTTAATACAACAGGGTTATAACCTTGGCAAGAAGAAACATCATGGCTTCGAATTGTTCTAAAATTATTAACACTTCATTGGACTGTATTTGTCGCGTAAAATTCAAGTATAAAAATAAAAGCTAAATTAAGCTACGTTCGAAAGCTATTATAGAAAAGTATTTATTCGTCTTGTAAGTTAAGAATACCTATGAATAAATATACATACGAGTATATTATATGCAATAGTGACGACATCCTATTCCTTAATGGTTTCCTAATTGATAAAATGAAACACAAACGTCAAATACTATCGTATTAATCATACACTAGTCAACGTGTCAGAAAATATTTAAATGCTATCGACAAATGACTAGAATAATCTGACATTATTTTTGAGTTTAATTAAAATTATCGTTCAGTTGCATGAGCGATTAACGATAGAACAGAGCAGAATTAATTCAAATCCTTCAGCATATTCGCGTAATCTAGCTAGCTGTTTTCTTATTTAGCGAATGAAGAGGAAATAGATTAAAACAAAACATTTTAGTTTTGACAGAACATTATATTTATGTAAGTATAGTTCTCATTAGTATATGATTTAACTTAATGTTGCCATTAAAGATATCATGAGACCATATAATAATCGCCGGTTTTACTTTGAGAAATTTTGCAAACCTATGATTATTATCTTCTATTTGTATTCTCTTGTGATAAAAAAAATGATCACCCTATTTATATTCAGCAAAATCCTCGAATTATAGTATAGAAAAACGTTCTGTTTTTTTTTTTAAATATCTTCTTATTCGAATATTTACTTGAATCATAAGGTCAGTTTGTGCTTGCATAGCTTGCCGGAATAAACGTAATTTTTCAGCTGCGGATATGTTTCCACTTTCATCAACCATAGCTCGTGCCCATTTGAGTGCTTCAGGTGTATTAGCTCGAATATTATCTACACGACCAAAATGAAATCGTCGTGTTGATGCACTTTCATAGGTTGATACGAGTTTATTGTACATTCTAAAGAAAAATTGATAAAATTAAATTGAAAATTAAATAGAAAATCAATACAAACTTAAAATAAGTAAATTGAAGGCACATTTGAATGAAGGCATCAGGACTCATATTATGTTTTTTTGGAAACTCTTTTCCATAATCGGTAAATTCAAGAATATATAAATCAAAATCATGTATTGCACTAAATAAAAACAAATGAATTCGTTTTTTCGTTTTCGTTTTCTATTATCTATTCTTACTTTTGTAATTGTTCTTTTGATAGAGAAATATTTTGTCTTAAAAATTGATTCAAATTCCATTTTAATCGATGCGGCACTGGAAGTTCACATAATGATTTTGAACGATGAAATCTTTCGCGAGCTTTTTCGTCTCTAAATTGTTTCTTTTTAAGAAATAATTTCGATTCTTTCAATGCAACTTACATATATTTAAAAAGATGTTCAATTAATTGAATAATAGCAATAGCTTCAGCTGGTGAATGTTCATAATTTAAGCCAAACGCACCATCAGTACCAATAATAAATTGCATAGTTTTATCATACCAACGATTTGAAGCATTAAGCATAGTTTTGCCTCCGTGTAATATTTGTTCACCTAATGAAACGAAATCACGTTTTACTGTTGTATTAAAATTGACAAGATCATCTTCTTCGTCTAAATCAGTTATATCCGCTTGATCCAAACATACAAGAAAAATGCATCGTTCAATAAGATCAAGTGAATCTCGGTTTAATGCATCTAAAACACAAAAGAAAATTCAATTCAATTCGAACTCGATTAATCCAATAAATTATTATTTTCTTTCGAAGGAAATTTTCTCGCTAATAAATTACGGTTGAGTCGAGACTTACAAGCATTATGTAAAATCAAACGAGTTACGTATGCATTGCGGAGATTTTTGTTCGCTCAGTCTATTGCTATTGAGTTGAAGTACTGTTATAATATTTCCGATGCGGCCATTTCTTCGTAGGAAACCAGAAAAACTCGCTTTCGGATTTCGATTTGAAACTTAGCATAGAGACTGTTGTAAACAAAAACAAAAAGAGTTGATTGTTTATGTTTAAAATATTGTCGGGATTCCTATTGCTCATAAAAAACAACGAAAGATTCAATGTTGGTATAGCAAGATAGAGATTCAATCAAAAAATTTCAATCTTTCACGAGAAACTCTGTAACTATAAAGGTCAATCTTCATACTTACAAAGCTTGAAATAAAAATTTGACAATCAAATTTCTTGCTATTTGTACTGTGAAACTATCGTACGTTTCCAGTATTGATAACGACTCCTTAAGCGAAGGAAACCCTTTCTAGATATTTCGAACTTATTTCGATCGACATAAAGCATTATTGAGAGATTCATTTCTTCTTAGAATATATATATATATATATATCAAGGTTTTATATCATGTAGTTGATAGTTACCAAAAGCATATATCCTGTAGTTTCAGTACAATTAAATATGTTGTTTTCACCTTTGATTCAAATGAATGAGTCCTTTCTTTTGTTTCGCTTCTCATGGAATATTTTTAGATTTTTTGCTGTCTTCCTTTTTACCTTTCATTAGTTCCGTTCTAACATGTGCCCATGTACGTCTTGGTAATGATGTATAAATACCGACTTCATCAGTCGACCATGGATCATCATCTGCTATTTGCACGACACGCCTTAATAATGTATAAATATCATCTTCATCTAATCTTGTAAAATTAATGATAACATTTAAAACAAAAAATTGATTTCGATAAGCAACAATAACATGTTCACCTTGATGATAAAGTAATTTACTATTACGTATCTGTAGAAGACGATCTATTGATACGTCAGGCATACGATAACAAGAAAATAAACGATAATACTGTTCCATGCATAGGGGTTGACCTTTTTCACGACTTGTAGCTCGATCAATCGGTAATGCTCGACTATAAGGAATTAAAAATTTAATTTATGATAAGAAAATGTCAAGTATTCTCAGACAACTTACGCATCAATTAATACTTTATAATCTAATATACCTGATATTAGTTTAGCGATAAATCTGAAGACAAAGAAAAAAAAATCAGTGAATACATTTTTTTGCAAAAGACACCGTTAGTTATTTACTTTAAATAATTTTCTGTGCCGGTAAAATGTTGCTGAGGCAGAACGAATGCTGGGTTAGAATTTATCGGCAAAGAAAGCGAATTTGCAAGATACATATCTTCTAACCACCAATCTACAGCCTGAAATGTAATAAAATAATAATATGAATATTTGTTTTTGTATTTTTCTTCGTTTAGCTTTTACTAACATAATTCTCAGATTTTGCTGCATGTTCGGTAAGCATATCTTGTAGATGTTGTCCAACATTAGTATCGGATGAACGAAATTGATCGACTAAGGTTTTTGTTCGGTCGAATTCATCTCGTGATTGAATTGGTTCCAAACAACGAAGATATTTAGTTAATGTGGCATCTAAACTTGGCACCGGTAGATGAGGTAAGCCTTTCTATAATATATATGATTATATTATTATTATTATTATTATTATTATTCTCGACAGCTCACCTCAATATCCCATTTTAGACAATCTTTATCATCGGTTTGTTGTCGTTTAATACGTCCAATATATTTGTCTAAAGTTGGCAATTGTGATGATAGATTTTCAACCATTACTTTCTCTCTTTTTTTCTTTATAGATGTGTCTGTTTTAGTTTCTTCTTCTTAATATCTAAAAAAATCATATGTTTAGGAATGATAGACTATAACGACATTGAACTACGCATACTTTATTTAAAAGACAAAATTTCGCGTTAAATAAAATAAAATAAATACATAAAATACAAACATAAACAAGCAGGCACAATTTCTATGTGCATGGTTTCATTTGATATGCATTGTGATATATTTGGTTCATTATTACGAATCATCACAAAAACTAAATGAGCGATATAATGTTTTTGTCAAAGGGATGAATAAAACAGAGAAGGCAGACTCTCATTCACATCAACGGACAAACAACAAATTTTAGAAAACAAAGCAAAAACCAAGAAGAAAAAAATTTCCCTAGAATAAGAATACAGATACATCACCGGCCTCACTATGGTTTCTTTCTTAAATTTATTTTGTCTTTAGAAATCATCATAATCAACAATGTTTCTTGATTTCGATTGAAATTGTACTGAACCTTGTTGACCGATCATATTCAATTGAGGATATTGATTTTCTTTTGTCATACCCATTGCATTGCTTGATTTAGACCAAGAATTTACCGATGAATCAAATACATTTGTTGTACTATAATTATTATTTGCAACTGACCTTAAATAATTATCATCATCAGGCTCGTTTTGTAAGGGTTGATGTGCAAATGGTGCTACTTCATCATTTCCCAGTGGTTTAAATGTATAAAAGTTTCTTAATATGTATAGAACAGGTGCATAAGCAATATTACTAACAAATATAAGGATATTTAATGTAAGAAAATTAGTTGCATAAACTATTGAACCAGCTAATATTGGGCCCATTGCATAGGCAAGTGAATATGATATATCAGCAATGGCATAGACCGATCTACATGAGAAACGAAAAAAAGAATCATTGTAATTATGTCTAACTAGTCACTTACCCATAGACAGACGTATGACGAACATCTACAAGATATGCAAGTGTTGGTAATAAAGCCGTATCTACCAAAGCGTTTCCTATAAAATATTTTTATAATGAAAAAGAAAGCAAATATATAAGATGACTTTTTTTTAAAGAAAACATACCAAAACATATTCCACTAATAGGTATCATAAGTGTACCGAAATTCTTACAAAATGGTACAAAAACACACATAGTACCTTGAAGCGCAAGTCCAATAAATGCCATTAACCATTGATATTTAGGGTAGCGTTCATTGAGTTTAACAGTTAGAAAAACTCCACTAATATGTGGAATAAAACCGGGTAACCATATTAAACCCATTTGCCATTCGGTAGCATTCATTTGTTCACGCATCCATATTGATATTGTGGGCTCAAGAAAAGCCAAGCCAACATTAGCCTTTATTAAATAAAATCCAATGTAAATAATTCAATTTGTGATAGTTTTTTCGAATTTATTCTTACCATAGCTAAAGCTCCAGCACACACAGCAATATATGGATCCATTAATAAACGCCATATAGGTGTTCCCTTAGGCTTATCTACGTCTACATTATTCGAAAAATCGAATGCCTGCCGAAGTCGACTCGGACGCATTACAACAAACAACAGAACCGCATCAAATAGAGCAATAAAGGCTAATGTCAGAAACGGTACACGTTTACCGAAAAATTCATATAGAATGCCTGAAAATGAAGAAATAAATTAGTATTTTTTTTATAAAGATTCATATTCGATATGAATGCAAACCTCCAAATGGTGGAGCAACAAGAGATCCAAATGAAATAAATGCTAAGGCAATACCTAATTGTCGAGTACGACCAGCTTCGTCTGTATATCGATCAGCAATCATGGCTAAAAAAATGAAACCAATATCCAACATTTTCTCTTCGTTCTCTTTTCTAGTATCTTTCAAAATCTACCTAAACCAGATGTATCAGCAAAAGCCGAACCAACACCTTGTAAACTTCTTGCTAAAAATAAGACACCATATGAACGACCAAATGCAAAGGTTGTTGTTGATAAAAAAATGACACAAAGTCCTATACACATTGGAATATCATAACCGATACGATCAATTAACGCACCACTAAATGGATTGATTAATAGTTGAATCATTGCTTTCGAACCAAATAATGTTCCAACAGCAACATCTTCAGAATTATCATCATCATCATTATTAATTACTTTTGATGATTTGTCATTTATTGCTACGGATTTCGATACATTACTTTTACTCGATGTCCATGCGCCTATACTCTGTAAATAATCTGGAATAATTGGTACCTATGAAAAATTACAATACAGTTGCTTTTTTTTGCTTTATCACCAGAGAAAATCGCAAATACTTACAATGACCATGTAGAGCATATTATCAAGTAATAAAGCAACACATACGATGACCATAATAAGTCGTCGTTGCCTTTTTGGAACACTGATAATATCTTGTAACGCTTCCCATGCAAAAACTATTCGTTGCTGAACTATTTTTAATATAGTATCCATTCTATACGTGCTGTTTTGATTTAAGATATCGTAACAATTATTTTCATCATAATATCTATGAATATATAAGTATAATGATTGTTTATAAAGTTATTTTTATACATAGTTAAAAATATTTAAAACTAACGTCAAATAGAAACATCTAGGAAAGAAAATGGATCAAGAAGTCGTTGAATGCTTTCAAAATGTAATGAGCATATACAAGCTACTGAAATCATTAGAAATATATAAGAATAGAAGATGAAAAATAAATTCAAGATAATCTATCGTGCTATCTAATTGTCAGGGTTTCATCATCATCTCTGTTTTTTTTTCTTCGTCTTATATTGAATACGCTTCGGGGTTGAAATTCTCGTTTCTACATGTGTATATATATATATATGCATCTCGGCAGTCTGACCATCTAATCCTATTATACGATGGGAATGCCGACATGAGCACGAAACGACAACGATGATAATGGTACAATTGCCATAATTTAGTGAACGATGTTCCTATTCTGCTACCGCATCGATTCGGTTAGCGTACGATGAGGACGAGTGTTTCCTTCTATCTCCGTTTTCAACTCGCTCAAATCATTACATGCATGAACACGTTCATAAACAAGTGACGTATAGAGCCGAATTATATTTCTAGATTTGATCTCGTATTCATAGTAAATCTCAGCTGAATACGACGAATAGAATGCCAAAAAGAAAAAGAAGATCTAAACAAGAAAGAGAGAGAGAGATTTTCGTCATTTGCTTAAATCCTGATTAGAAATGGTTGATCGTGCGATGATGACATTAATCGCTTTGGTGCATTGAGCAAGGAAAAAAAAACGAGAGAAGAAAACTATAAGGAGAAAGATGACGAAGAGAGAAAAATAAGATGCGAGACTCCGTGTAGATCGTGAAATGGGAAATGAAATTATTCGCTTGCTCTCTCTCTCTCTCTCTCTCTGTCTCTGTCTCTGTCTCTCTCTCTGCCCGACTGAGAAATGCACGAGATAGAGACAACAAATCTAAATTTGCTTGAATGATTTGACGATCCATAGCTATTCACATACATACACATAGACTATGTTAGATCGATTTGATTTCTTGATCTCTGTTATTCGAACAAATCGAGTTTCAATATAACCTCTCTCTCTCTCTCCCTCTCTGGTACGCTTCCTCGCTCTTTCTTCTCGGTATTTGCTCAATTTCTTTAGAAAAAAAACAACAATCATCTCTATTAATAATGTCCTTGATTGAAAGTGACAACAATTTTTCTAAGAGTACCAACAATTTAGGATAGACTAATGAGCTAATACTACTAATATTCAACTGAACAGGACCCTCGAGGCATAGTCTAAAAAAACAGCAAATAAGAACAATCACAAACTAGTTTGTTTTGAAACGACGAAAGTCTACAATAATTTTCTCTTAAAATACTAGTTTTAGTGTAGTTGATAATGTTCATGGGGCGTGGCAACAAATAAACACAGAACATGCGGATAATAGTGATGCTCATCCAGCTTCCGGGCCCACGCAGCTACAGAAACTCTTGATCGATAATAGCTTGTAGCACGCTCTTTTACTCTGTAACAAGAATCAGCATGCTCATCAAATTCAAACCGTGTTATTACACTCTTCTTATATGTGCTTTTTATCTCTCTCTCCCTCTTGCTCTCTTTTTTTGTGTCTCTATCTTTGTAAGAAGGGGTCATTTGCAAAACAACATAGTGAGTATCAAAGAGGGAAAAAAAGAAAACGATGAAAAGCTACTGATGAGATGCGACTTCAGTTCGACAATAGTATGAAGAGAGAGGGGCGACTGGCCGAGAGTTTGTCTTTGTTCGACGACAATGACGACGGCAAACATAGGTGTAAATGGTTAATTGATGATTTCTATAAATATATATATAAATGTGCGGCTGCCACTCTTTCTCCTTTTCTTTTCTTGCCTTGATTCATGAAGTAGAGTTTTTAATTGAATGCGCAAGATTTCCGTCATTGACGATTTATAATGACGGGCAAGAATAACAATTCAAAATTCCGAACGGATACACAACTTGGTAGTAAGGAAAAGAAAAAAATCACTCAAATATAAATTGCCAAAAGGTCGAGAAAATCATTGTTGATTATCAATATAAAACTGTCTGTATATTCATATTTGAATGGTTTTCTTACTATGAGAAGTATGAAAGGAAAAATGAGACGAGAAAAATGAGCCTTTTTTCTTTGAGTCTTTTTTTAGTAAAACTGATCGTATGCCATGTCAGATATAAGTATGCTAATTGGAATAGCAGGAGAAAAGTTTGTTCATTCAATGTCTGATCATCAATTAGAGTAAAAACATCTCTAAGTCTAACCTATCACTCTGTTGGATTGCATGATGAAAACTCAAGACCTAGATACAATACTTAGACAAATGCCTTTCTTATCATTCATTGACATAACCAATTTCAAGATCAGGAAATGGTGACTACAGGAAACTGAAAATCCTCACCAATTATAGTGTTCGAATCCCTCTGATAATGATGATTGTACAGAAACTTTCCACCCCCAAATGAACTATTCCCTATAGAGTAACATCCTAAAAGTTATTGTCTCGGTGTAGAGAAAAAAAAGGAAGAAAAAAATGCAACTTCAAATATATTTCTTTTTTCTATAGAATTGTGAAATAATTAAAATAATTCATGCAATTCATTATGGTTGATGCATTTGTCTATATGCATCTATTTTTTATCTATTATGTTTAGTCGTGCGAGGTTAAACTTTTTTCATATTCATATGCTTTTATCTTTTTTGATCGAAACACAATTGTATTAAGAAAGCATTCGTGTGTGCTACCATCAGATTTAATCAATAAAAGCTTGCTGAAACAGATATACTGAAAATAGATTTTTTCGCTTCAATGAATAAGAATATAGACAAACAAAAAAAAACCCTAAAACCAAAACATTTTTATCTGTTTGTTTCGTTTTCTCGATTCCTATAACGAATAGTTCAGTTGACAAATATTTTTGATTCTCGCTGGTCACATTTTATTGAATTGAATCATCATTTTTTTGTTTTGCTTTCATAGAACGTCGATTATTTTAATTTTATGTTCAACATCAGAAACGAATAGTAATGATAAAGAAACAGAAAGAGCGAGAGAGAGAGAGAGAAACGATGGTAATAATAATAATAATAATAATAATAATGATGTCAAACATGCAGCACATTTTATTTTAAGAAAAAATGATATAGGATGAAGTTATGACTACAAAACTAAATCAATATAATTATGATTTTTTTTCTCTAAAACACGATCCAGAAAAAAAAGACGAAGAAAAGATTGAGAGTAGGATGCGCACTTCTTTATTTTTTTTTATATAAGTTCTACTAAGAAATTCAGGTTGAATGTGAAGAATTTTCTCAGAAAGAATCTATTTTTTTTTCCGATTTGTAATCGGATCAGACAACTTGTTTTAGAGATCTATATTGTTATCTAATACGTTTATTGGTGTGCATATTTTGGTAAAAACAAATTTGCTTTTTTTATTTTAGAAAAAATATTCACTTATTTGTTCGTAATTGAACATGTTCTTATCAATATCAATCAATTAACTACTTTTATTTTAAGATTTGAAAAAAATAAATAAATAAAAACCTTTCTTCTATAAATTGAGTATTCTTATTTTTCATTTATGGAATACTGATGATCAAGGAAATAAGAGGCCAGGAATCCAGCATCTCATTTGAATATTTATTTGATTTATCGTCAACATTAATGGATGATTTAGAAAGAAAAATCAATGTAATATTAGTTGATTTCATATTGCTATTTAGATCTTATAACTTCGTCAATCTAAGTTTGAAACATCATCTATCCTTTGCAATGACTGTTATTATTGTATAATTCAGATTTCTATTCATACGATAATTGTTTTAGTCAAATATTCTTAGAATAAATTTAATAACAAAATCGAATGACGAAATAAAACTAAATATTACTTAATTGTCGACGGGCTACGTCAACAAGTTTCCAACTATAGATGTGATCTACTTATTGCTTTATATCGTAAGAGAATTTCAGCATTCGTTTTACGCGATGCTATATATATGTAAATTGATAAACGATAATTCTTATAGATTTCTTTTTTTGAATACTGATTTTCTTATTTGCTTCATGGTAACTTGTGTGACACAATATAAAATTCATTGGAAAATAAATGCGCGGGATCAGATGACTAACGAATTTAAAATTTTGTTTAAATAAAAGAGTGAAGGTGTTATTTCTTTTTTTCTTATGTCAATGTCGATTCTCTTGATTCTATTTTTATATTTTACTCTATCTCCTTAAAATAGATTCGGAAAATGTTTTTTTTTTCATTGAACATTTGTTCGACACGATTAATTTAGCATTGTTTTATTCATAACTATCATCCGATGTCGTGATTCTGCTTACCGTAAACCGTACTTATTCAAGACGTGCATTATTTAGATTGTATTCGATAAAATATGGAACAGCATACTTTTGCATATTAAACCTTTTAGAATTTTCTATTCTGATTCTGTTATTGACACTATTGAATTAGATTACGTACTCACTCGTGCGTAGAGATTTATATTCTAGCAATTAGTATAATCTTTGATGCTTCAATTTCAGCATTGAAAGTTTCTTTTTTTGTTATAGTAGATTTATCTTCAATCGAGCTCAAATTCGGTCGAAAACATCATTAGTAAAATATAGACGGTTTTAGTTCGCTCATTGAGATATGATTATTGAGTAATTAGAATTAGTCGACAGGATGAAAAACGACGCAAAACATTTACATGTCTTTTAACTCCAATTAGCGAAATACAAATTTCCGAACTTCAAACTCTCAATAAACGTAAAGACTATCATCATCGTCATTTGCTTCTATGACTTCAGTTTAAAGCATTCGGCCTCTTACTATGTTTTCATAATTTAATAGAAATATGGTTTACGTGACTTTTGAATAGCAGAAATAATAAGCGGGACTATAAATGAAAACATGACAAAAATGTCCACTAATTTTCTATACATTGGATTTTACATTAAGAACACAATGGAGTTCTAAAAGTGTCGATGGATTCTATTTTTTTTCTTACTAAAATTAAATTATTACAGTATAAATCTTGCATTGTTAATGCGATCGTGTATTTTTGAACTAAAAGAACTCAATGGTGTCAATCATGAAAAGGCATCAGACTTTGGCTGATTATTAGTGGCCGATTTGAGAATAGTATTGAATCAATTATTTCAGAAAACAGGCAACTATAAGAAGAAATTAATAGAAAAAAAAGAGCAGCTTATCTAGGAATAAGTTTGTAAAAAAGTGCTATTATTTTTCAATTAAAAACTAAATATGCTGCAACATACTTCTCGAAAAAACAACCAAATCATCTTATTCATGAATATTTCGAGCTCTGAATTTAATATAGAATGGTAAGATTTATTCTCCTGAGGGATACTGATTTTCATAATGAATAGCGAAATTTGTTGTATATATTTATATGCTTAAACGTGTATCGAATTTCAATTATAAAAGATAGATTCTGTGTTGCCGAAATACTTAGCTCGAATATTGGTCCGTATTGTTTATGACTGTGAATCGAAAAATGTTTTTGAAACAATAGACGAACAACTACCTGATCAAGATGATTATATTTAATTAAGTGAGGAACGAGAAAAAATGATTAAATATTGATCAAAGGCATAGCTAAATATCTTGTCAATCCCACGAGTAGAGATCACGAAATGTTTTCACTTGAAATATTGACCTATAAATTAGCATTATCGTAACCAAAAATGTCATAATAGTTACTTTAGACCTATAAAAGACGAGGGCTGCTCGTCACCTAACAATGATAAGATTTATTTGGTTGGTTTTGCTTTGACCTCTAATAAATCAATTTTCACTAAAGATTTTTCGTACAATTGATGTAATAAATTTTATTTTAATGACATACATTTAATTGTGAATTTATTCTATTTATTTTTATTCAATTATCTATAAAATCTCAATGAAACACTTGAACAATTTTAATTAGTATGTGAAGTGTAAAATAAAACAAGAAAAATCTGAATTTTACACATAGAACACTATCGTAGAACAAGCACAATAATTAATTCCAAATTAAAGTCAAAGAATGAGTTTTCCCAGGAAAAAAAATAGTTGTTAATGAAATTCGAACGTAGTAGTATTCAACGCTCACTGAAATAAAGATGTATAAAAAGCATTTGCTATATGAGAAAACATACACTATTTACACTTTCAAAAACAAACGTTTTTTTTTAAAGTGATCTTCAACACAATGATGTTAAGAAATATACACTTTGAAAATAAAAAGGTTTTTTCTTTCTAGGCTTTTCTTCCCATTATGAAAGATCTACACTTTAAACTGATGCAACCTTTTAAGAAAATAACACTTGTCTGACTGAGTAGAAAGTTTTTCGTTGATTCAAGGAATATCTCATCCGAAACAGTTCGCTCCAACTTCGTGAATCTCCTACAGAAATTGTAGCTCAATTGCGGAAAAATCAGAGTATTTTCTAGTGACCGAAGTCATCAATACTGGATTAGCTATTAGTTTTAAGAAATAGTTGCGTCAATCATGCTTGTAATATGACGATAACTAATTTAAAAGAAAATTATTTAAAATCTATGACTATGATCTTTCAATAAGCAGAGTTTTGGGTGATAATGAGTAGAAGTTAATCCACTATTTTCCTTCCATGGTTTCCTATGTAGTGCAGAACGACCACTATCACCAAAAAACACAATTGGTTGAAGAAAAGGACATATGCTCAAACATTCATTCGCTATGTGCTGTATTTTGATACGCTAGATTCATCGTAAAATAAATTATTCCAATATAAAAATAACTGAATGCAACAATACAAATGTTAATCTCTTAAGAAAAATCTTCAATTCAGAGAAATATGTTGAATACTTTTTATGTAGCCATGATGCAATTCATCACTGCGAAAACTCTATTCCTACTTATTAGCGATACATTCTTAAAGACCGATTTCGATTGATCGATTAATTATCTCGATGACTCATTACCTTAGATCAGCTGTAAATGAATAGACTATAGTGACTAACATATGTTCATGACGTCACTTTAATTATTTCTTAATAAATTCTTTCAATTTCGTCATTTTGGAACCACATTTGTGAGTGAACAGAACTTCAGTTTTAAGATTCGAAAACAGGAGTAAGAAGTTCGATCTTGATACTTCGATCTCACGTTTTAACCACTTTTCTACGAGTTTTGGTTCTCGAGATCAACGCGACACAAAACGATGACTTATGATGCGTACGTCAAGCAAGTAAAAAGAAAAAAAGAAAACTCGCGACGAACAACAGAAATGCTATGCTTCGCATCGCATTAATTATCTTCAGTGACTATGCATTATTAAATCTATGCGATGTACTATTCAAACATGCGATTGACTTTTCCTATCAGAATAAGCGACTTTCAGGATGAATTTTTAAATATATCCTCATGTAAGTGAAAACATTTTTTTTCGTCATAGAACTTATTAATAAGTTAATGAACATGAACAATTGCCTGATTAAACAGATCTTGCATTATTTATAAAGATAATTATGAGCCAAAAGTAATCTCATCTAGAGAACCAATTATTGAATAGGGACATTATAGAATTTCAAATATAACCTAGTTCAGTTTGACATCAATTATGAATGCAAAGCATAGAAAAACTTGTCAAAATTACGTACCTTCGAATTATATCTCTTATACATCTATCTTTTGATAATTGTCTTATTTCAAGAAAATTTTGATTCCGGATGATAAAAATGTGTTTTATGATAGTTTTAATAGAGATAGATAATTGCCAACCACATTATACTAGTCCTATATGTTCTTTGATAACGATTCAGCATATCACAATGTTCGCTTTTCTAGATTTAAAAAGGTGGTTTGTACTCGTAACAATTTAATTTGATTTTCTAGGCACTCTTATAAGTAATATTGGTGGGCCCCAGAATTTTTTCAGGACGATAATTTCGGGTATTTAAAATGTGTTCGCGGTGAAGAAGTCTTTTGGATCTAGGTAAGGGTTCTCTCACGTTTGTCAAGAGATTCGTTATTCAGAGTTTTGATGAGACTTTCAATTAATACCACAAGTAAAAGTAAAAACAATAGCTGTTAAATCTGCACAAGATTTTTTATTGTTTTATTAGATTTCGCTCTTCGAAGAAATAAACGCTAAATTTTCTCAACCACCAAAGGAAAGAAGGAAAGGTTTTAACTTTTGATTTACTGATTCTTCTTAGTTATAATATTTGGTTCTGTCTTTTTCCTAAAAACAAAACAATTAGATTTATAGAAGTGTCATGAAGTGTATGCTTTCAGACTGAAGTTTACTTTTATTCATCAGCCAGTGACCTAGTCGAATTGAAAACTATTCATTCGTGACAAGTTTGGCGAGCTCTATCGCATCATACATTCATGAATATCGTGATCGGTTTATTCTTTCATTTGTTTCCATATATATTTTCATATAAAACTCTGCATAAGTATAGACACACACACACACAAAGACGAGTATTAAAAATGACACATTTTCTTCTTCAACAATCTAATTTACAACAATGAACGAAAGGAGAGAAATATTTTCTTTTTCAAATAAACATTGTTCAAGTCACTTTCTGTGGCTTCTTTAACTTGTTTCGCTTGCAAAGTCTTGTGGTTCTTGTTGTTGTTTTGATATAACATAATGATGGAATTTACTTAATTCACTTGTGTTTTGTGTATATATAATTGCTAGTCGTTCAATAAGAAGTTTTAAACATTGTGCACTGGCATAAATTAAACCGAATTTCAATATTAAGAAGCCAATACCTTTGAAAAAACCACGTCCCCATCTTCCTTCAGTTTCAAATATTGTTCGGCAACAATCGAATAAACCTAAATAGCGTGTATTGATTGCAGTACAACCAACGCCTGCTTTATCGAGATCGTCCACAATTGTTCGTGTTCCTTGTACAAACAAACGATTCAGTACAGTTTCATATGGATAGAGTAGAAAATTGGATAGAAAAACAGATAATATATTTGTTTCGATACGTAAAAATGATCGATCGACTAGATTTGGTATTGTATCAATAAGTTGACATTCGATATCATCGACTGTTTCAAATTGATTTTTATTTATATTCATTGGTTGATCCTTGCTAAGAATAGTTTCTTCTCGAACTTTTAAAATACGACAATTAAGAAAATATTGCAATGCATGTCGTCCGACAAAATAAGGTAAACTTAATGATATTAAATACCATAATGGTAGCGCACGTGCATAAAAGCCAGTTTTAATTCCAAGTATACGTTGAAATGGTTCAATGAAAATGGTCAATGGTGACCAATGATTAACAATTGTTAAATCCGACTGAACGGATCGAAGAAGATGAACAGAATACATTGGAATAAGCAGAAATGAACTAATAGCTTTTAAAAGTATATGTTTTATTCGTAATAGTGGATTGTCTAATGGAGCTATTTCATCGATGAAATTATTTGAAATCGTTTCAGTTGCTGTTAGTATGAGAGAACTGAAACAGCCTTTCCATAATACACCACTTCCTTGTTGATATTTCATAGTATAAATCATTCGAATAGCCGATAATGGTGTTAAATAATCACGCGATGATTCACTTTGCAGTTGAGCTTGACGTCTAGAAAATGAATTGTTTTTTTTTCAGATCTTATAATATTACTCGAAAGAAACCGTGCTACTTGAATATAATCAAAGAAACGTCTGTCGAAACCTTAAATATTGAAAATAACTATGACGAAATAGTTGATAATAATAATAATAAAGTGTGTGAATCTAATATTTCAAAATAATTGAAAACCAGTATTACACTAGAAAAGGAAGTATATTAATATATAAACGTCAAGTGCATGTGTCTGCGAATGGCTATCATAGTTAATATTTCAACTATTTTATCAACTTTGATTTATCGAAATTAAATTAAGATATCTTCGTGATTGTCTCATTTAATTGAGTGCCTATCGAAATCAGAAAACCACTGGTCGATCAATAAAAACAATGGCCAAGGAAAGATATACTGCATGAAATTCGTCTCTATTGTATTTAAATAATCTCTCTATGATTTGCAACAGCACATTGTATGCTAATCCCATAGAGGTCCTTCTAATCGTTTCATTCAATAAATTAAGTACGAATCATATTTCTTTCAAATCTATGCGATATTGAATTTCATTTGCTAAAATTTAAAATTGTGATGAATAACTATTATCAAGCAGTGAATTCATCGAACTAATCCAAGGTAGCATTTTTCATACGTACCTTGGTGTTTCAACTGAGTAGAAAATAAGATTTTCAAGTACCCATCTACTAATATTAAGTGAAACATCAATATTATGTTGTAAATATTGTCGACGTCGAATGAAATAATGATCGACTTGTTCGATTAAATTTGTTTCGTCTTCATTGTTTAAGAAAAATGGTGATTGTTCATTGTCACTTTTGTTAACTAGAGGACTTAATAAGAGACTAGCTGGTGACGCAGGTAATTGTTCTAGAAGACGTGCTGGACTTTGAAGAAACGATGGTAATGAAATTTTTTGTCGCAATGGTGATGCCAAATTATCATTAGTAGTATTCATGAATAAACTGTTCGATGTAGTTGAACGTGAAATTTCATCGGCAATATGTGGTGGAAGTCGAGGTCGTTGAGAATTTAATGGCGAATTCAAATTTATACTTGGAGATTGAGTCCGATGATTGGATCGAAAACCCATACTCAAATCTGGATAGAGATTCATATCAGTCATCTAAAATAAGATCAAAGAGATGTGATATTTTTTAAAAGCGCCTTTTTCAAAATTTTGTAGCCAAGTTTGAATTTATCTTAAAAGATGAATTTGATTTGAAAAACAAAATCTTATTTTTCCTCTTATTACATAAAATAATGACGGCAGTATTTCGTTCCTGTTTACCTCGAATTTATTCTAATACAAATCAATCGATATCTAGTGATAATCTATCACATAAAACAAATTCAAATATATCCCTCAACAGCGATGAACATGATCAGAATTCAATCGATTGTTCATCAATGATAATAAATAGAAATATTTTGAAATCTGAAATAAAACATACAACCAATTCATTGGATTTGTCCTCGAAAACTGAACTAATCAATAACGAATGTAATCATATAGATTTATTAACAGTGCCTAAACAAACGAAAGTATCTGGTATAAAAAGTAGTATTACGAAAAAACGAGGCCCTTGCTATTCACGTATCAATGAAGAACAGAAGCCATTATTGAAACGTCTTGTAGGCACTATATTCGGTGATCATGAATTTAATAATAATAAACACAATGAAATATTGTCAACTAAAAAACAACGGCCAAAACAATCAACAGTTAATTCAAAAAAATCTCTTCTTCCATCAAAATCAATACTAAAAAAACAATATGATGACAATGAAAAAACTCTACGTTCACTTGTTACATTTCTTTCACAAATTGAATCGAATATTCCATTGCCAACGACTCACACATCAGTAACAAACATCACAACAGATGAAAATCAAACTAAGGACCTTCGCATTGACAAAGAACAAGCTCGAAATAACAATCGAATGGATGATACGTATGTTGAAATGAAATTTTAAACAACACTCGGGAATAACGTTGAGTTTGTTTTTCAAAGATGTTCATCTCATTCAAACGATAGTTATCATCACAAATCAAAAGGTAAACATAATCATCAACATTCATCAACATCTAAACGTTGTACAAATACTCGATCGACTAGAAAAAATTATTCAAATAAAAAACCACCATCGGACGACGATACTCTAAGTTGCTCGTCGATGACTTCTCATAATGCATTGCCATCTTCACCTAATATTCGACGGAAAATGATTGATAATCAACAACAAACTCAAATCTATCCAATAAAAACAAATATTGGCACATCAACACAAATCAATCATACAAATGATGCAACAACATCGGAACCATCATGGTTAGATGTTATGCGCGAAGACCAAACAACGATTAATGCATGGGCTCGTATTCGACGTCGACTTAAACCTAATCAACAGAAAGATATTCTCAGGTGAGTTGACAATCACTGCACATCAGCAATGAGATTATCCATCGAGCTTATAGTAAACACATATTTGTTAGTTCGAGAGAAAATATCTGTTACAAAGACTTAAATGAAGAGACAACCAAGGGGGAAAAGGCGGATTTTCGGGATTTTGAAATCAGAAAAATACCAGGAAAATCCCAAAATTGAAAAGCATTCTCCCCCTGTGAATGACGTAGTTTCGACCTGAAATTCTTCCCATATATAAGTTTCATGGTCAATAGAAGGTCCTAAAAGTTTCAACTCGAACAAATGTTTCCTTCTTAAAATATTGAATTTTCAAAAAATCCTGGATTTTCTAGCCGTGCCGTGAAATGAGTATTTCTTGCGCATTCATTATCTTGAGAAGGAAACATTCATTTACTCTGAAAATTTTAGAATATTCTTAGGATCATGAGACCTACATATGGAAAAAAATTCAGATCGAAATTCCATCATTTACTTTTAGGATTTCAGGATTTTTGGGATTTTGAAATCCCAAAAATCCGAAATCCGCCTTTTCCCCCTTGGAGACGACCCTCATTTAGACAATTTCAAATGAAACTTAAAGAGTTCATCTATAAATGACATTTTGAAAAGGAAGACAACGAGATCAACAGAGCGAAAATCTCATATCCCGACGCTATACTCTAGAATGTTTTAAGTCTACTTTTCACATGCCTGTTGTTAGTAGAACTTGACGTTGACTAAAAAGTGTTGTAGTATGGTTTCAACATACTGTTCAAACACGGAATCTCAATGGTAAATCCCAATCAGGATTATTTTTACCGATTTCTCAAGTTCAAAGATATTTTGAATGACTATACTATAATATCAATGCAGTCTATGTGTGTGATCAACTTAGATATTGAACCAACCATAAAAAATGGTTGTTGTAGCTGTGGATCTATCAATTCGATTTCATATACAAAAACGCAAGCTCTTCAAAAATAAACATGCGCAATGATTTATCACAGAGGGACATAAAAAAAAAACTGCGACTCAAACTTAGATTTCCTCTATGCATCACTCTAACCGAGAAAATTTGATTTAAACATCTCATCTATTCGTTTCTTTTATCTATTAATTAAAAATATGATTACTACATTTCTATCGTCTAGTTCTCGATAAAAATACGATATTGCTTAATTTTTCTCTAGATAATTCTTTATATTCTAGGGCATTAATGATCATCTGTGCTAATCTATTCGAAGTACCGATTGAAAATAAACATATATAGTCGACGGAATTGAATTTTATTTTTCAATAACATAATATATATTTCTATGGAGGTGTTAAAGAAATAGACGAAACTGCATAGAAAAAAAAAATCAAATGGCAAACAAAAATAGGAATGAGAGAAATTGCACTAACAAATAAAGAAATTCAGATCAATGATAATAATAATAATAATAATAATAATAATAATTGTTAGAAGGTTCATACCATTCTACAAAGCACCTAGAAAAATCAAATAATATAATTTCGATATCAAGAGGAATGAAGAAAAGGCATTTATTACAATACCATTTGTTCGGTTGTTAATATTTGATAATTGAAATATTTGATTAATTTCCGTTTCTGACCATGGTTGTTGCCATTTAAGATAATGTTGAAAAATTTTTAATGCCCGTCCTTGATTATTTAGAAAATTTGAAATACGCTGTTTAAAATTTTCTTCCATATTTCCATGTTTTGATGATATATGCAAACGTATGCATTCACGTGATAGTACAACAAAAAATTCTTCGTGAGAACAAACATGACATCGATAGAAAACACTATGTACTATCCATCCATTGGATATGTCAGTATTCGACAAAAGCACTGATTGAGCTTGATATGATGGTAAAACTTCTGATATATCTGGAGTTTTTGAATTAGGCGCAGAAATTTTTCGAGTATTTAAACGTGTAGATTTTGTTGAAAACATTTCATCGATTGGAATCGAACATCTTTTTGTTATGGAGGAATTCATAGAATTACGTGTAGATGGATTTTTATTATTATCATTCGAACAATTCACTATACGAATACGAGCACCATCGTTAAGAACAACTGATTGATATTTAGGTAATGAATCATTGGTTTGTTCACGCATTAATATTGGACTGGCGTTTTTCTTAGACCGTTGGTCGGCCGCATTGGACGAAGATGAACATAAGAATGCTTCATTATTTGTGTTACTAAAACAAAACAACAGATGTAAAAAAACAAAAAAACCGGCACAACTAGATAATGCTCATTGGGGAGAGCGTTGAAAAGTTATATTCGCTGACATATATTTCAAAACTTAGGACATATCCTGTGATTCAAAAACTCAAATCATTCAGCTATAGAAACTCGAGCTATTGTTTTGAGTATAACAGGAATAATTTCAAGTATTGCGATAAATATTCAAAACTGATAGCGATGAACATATCAATAAATTTTTCTCCAATTCCAGAAACATTCTATATATGAATATCTAAACTTGCGAGATTTTTATGACACCTATGCATTGAAGTAGCTATTTCATTTGTAGAAAATTTTAAACTGGAAAGTTAATTATAAAACAATAAGAGACTGACAGATCACTTGCCGAGAATTTCTTCTCTATAGTCGATTGCTTTAAGTATGGTTAAGAACTTACTCTTGTGACATTTGATGATCACTAATAGATAAATCACATTGTACTGGAGACGCAACTGTATAATCTGAAATATCTCTTTTTTCACTATCATTTAAATTACTATTTATTTGATTATCACTAAATTTCATCGGAAATTTTTTCGATCGTATTTCAAAACGACGACGATCATCATAATTCTGTTGATGTCCATTATGTATTTGTGTAATAGACGTTCCCGATGATGATGATGTTGTTTTCGATGACACAGAACGTTTTTCAATTTCATAAGATGAATCATCATAACGACGAATTTTTAGTGGAGGTATCGATAATTCATTATCATGATTCATTGTTGATTCATGGTCATTATGATTATCTTCATCATTATCATCATGATTTTCCGAATGAAACGATTGAAAATAGTTACGTTTGAATGATGTCTGTAAATTCATCGTATAGTCATACATTGTTTGTCGTAAAATATTTAGAAATGATAATGACGTAAAAGAAAATTGATGTTGATTATCATAATTATGTACAATAAATTGAAATTCTTGACTTGCTATTGAATTTATTAAATGAAAATAAATTCTTATATTGAATAAATAATTTTGTAATAGAGAATTTGTTGGTAATTTAACTAAGGTGTTAAAATTAGGCGAAAATAAAAGTGGATAAATAGTATTATTATCATTGTTTGTGTTCGAATGAATTCTTTGACGCGAATTGATTTTTGTTGGAATATTTATCAGAAAATTCGTGTGATTATATATCAGCGGAAGAGAATCTCTTGAGCGAAATTTATTTAGTGTTGGAATCGAATTCTTTTTTATCCATCGACGTTTCATACGTATATAAAATAGATTACGTTCATAACGTGAATATTTATAGATATGATACGATGGAATTTTATTGTTTAATAAATTTGAATTAAATTGTTCCTTTTCATCATCATCATCATCACCGTTAGTTATTGTTGTTCTGTCGTGTCTTTCTAAAGTGTCCGATTTGCAATAGGCGTCATCAAATCTTGATTGATTCGATGAGGGAAGATAACCAGACGAATGTAAATTTGATAAAGGAATATTTAGATTAATATCATTTGTTGTTACAGGAGAATGAAAACTGTTTGAAGCGGACTTTTTATATGATGGATGTAGTTTAAGCACTAGATGTATAAAGAAAAAAGTTCGATTTAAAAAGATATTTAGAAAAAAAGAAAGCCTACTTTCGAGGATGTCAAGTTGATCTTGATTAAGTCGTGGTGGTGAAAGAATGGGCTTTTTTACTGGCTTCTTATTGGGACTTCGAATTTCACATTGTGAGAAATGAACATTCAATGTAGCACGATTGGTGAATTCATCAGAACAAAAATGACATGTGTATATTTGATTTCCTAGATAGTAAAAAGAAATTGTTAAAGATATCAAATTTTATTTCGAACACATCTTTGTTGAAGTCTTAATTCAGAAATTAGAACTAGATCTCTAGTCTTTATTGATCAATAATAGAATTAAATACTCGTGTGATTTTAATCGGACAACAAAAATCTATCTGTAAAGATGTTTCATCTCATTTTCCAGTCAAAAATGAAAAGATTAACGGAAAGATTTATCATATGAAACAATATTAATCAGCTAGGAATTACAAATAGGAAAAAATCGAANCATTTACACACACGTTTTCAATTAATTAAAATTTCTTCGTTCTAGTAAAAAGTAAATCTTATGTTATTATTTCAATAAGCCTTGTACATCTCGACAACAAATTTATATCTACAGAATCTGTCAGCGTGAAACATATTGCGTCAATCATCTGTCAGTATAGTTAACAGTGAAACCTAAGTAATCGACAGAAACCCTTCGTCACAAGGAATAGATCACAGTAGTTCAAATATTTGATCATACCTGCCGTTGAATTCGCCATGATATATTTCAATAATAATAAAAAATAAATAATCACCGGAGGTTTCTTGGTTTAGCACATTTATCCTCTTTTCATGATCTACAAAAAGAAACGAATAACAAATGAACGAAAACGCATAAATAAATGACTGTCCAATGTTTCGCTGTTCAAAAATCAATGAGGCCTATCGTCCGTATTATTTAGCAACGATCATCACATATCGGTATGCATAAACACAAGCAAACTATAAAAATAAAAGCAAAAATCCAGACCTATTTATCTCTAATATTGATTAAATTAATGTTTGCCAAACATTGGTAAAACAAGATCGATTTAAAAAAGAGTATGATGGATAGAAAAGAAAAGACAAGGTCTTCCATCGTCAAGGCAATTTTGTGTAGTGATCTCCTTTAAAAGTTATTCAATGAATATTGATGATATTTATACGAAAATATGATTTAATAAGATCAATAGATGTACCCATTTTTACACAATGGAAAAAAGACAACGAAGAGTGGGCAGGGAAAGAATACAGATCGTATTTCACTGGAAATTATTCATTGGACAATGGCTTATGTAAAATAGGAAAATGTTCTCGTGCATAGATGACGCCATTGTTGATTGAAATTTTTGAGAATCATTTTGAAAACTCAGACAGAAGTTTATTTTTATGATTAAAAACTATGAAAATGATATTTTTTCTTTCGTATTTACTTATCGAACACGACGAATACGAAACATAGATAAAAGCTGTACGAAAGTCTTAGACAAACAAAATACTTTTCGAAATGAATTCTACCATCCTGTTAACTATCATTGATAATTGTTACTCATATCTAAACGAAAGAAAATATCAATTATTTTGGATATGAATGAAATCTATCATCTATCTAATTATTTGTATAAACATGTCGTTCATAATCTGTTTGCTCGCTGGATTTATTTGACGGTAGCGTCATCTGTTATGAACCTTTCCAATTCTAGAGAATGAATGAATGAAGAATTTGAAAGGTGAATCATAATAATAAATAATTTCATATCGATCGATTGACTATTCTCAGAAGAAGAAAAAACATCAAAAATGTCTTCACATGAATACAGTCTACATTTTCTTGTTAGCGAACTTGTACGAGCATTAAAGTAGTATTGAATTTTAATTTCTAATTGAATAATTTTAAAGCAAGAAAATATAAATTCTAGTGTGAATTTAAAAGGTGTACAACTTGCACCCGAAGCTATCGTTGATTTTTTTAGTAAAAACACAAATCGACAAGCAAATACTTATACACCTGTAATATATTAATTAAATATCTTTTTACTATATTAATTTGAAAATGATCTTTTGTCTTTGATATTCAGGCTGAATTATCAGATGCTAAACGTAAATTATTTTTACATACTTCATCAGCCAATGAATTCGCCGAACTCTACGATAGCTTAAAAGCACGACAGTATGTTATCGATTGAATAGATTTAAAATTAAAATTAAAATAATTTGTTTTCCAGTGTTCGCGATTTAGATTCAGTTGTATTCATGCTTTCCAGCATCGTTGACAATCCTGAGGTAGTAAACATAATTTATTTTCTCCTAAATTATTATTTAAGGCTTTTTAAGATACAAGATTTACTCAAACCACCTCGTTCAAAATCAACAACTATGACAAGTCCTCATCAAAGACGTTTTAATAGCCAAACACGAACAACAACAACTAGTCCAACATCGACAATCAGTAAAATTCATTCTACGAATATCTTAGCTGAAGTGAGCTCATTTATTGTTTTTCATAATTCAGAATGCTTGTTTTTGTTAATAATGAAATAGATGAAAGATACGTTACTACGACCATCAGCCACGGTATCACAAGCAGGATCGATTATTTCTGAGAATGATATTCGTCGTCGACGTAAACAAAGGATTTATTCTAATGATTTTATTTGTTTTCTTTTCTTTTCAGTAATGACACCATCATCATCAGTGGAATTTCTTGGACGGCCAGCATGGTTTACTGAACGACTCCGACTTGTATGGGATTTTTATCCTACACCTGAAAAATTTGAACCAGTAAATAAATTGATTATGTATCTTTACAGTACTATTTGTTTGTTTTCAAGGATGTTGCTATCGGACGTCTTTCAGTTATTGAACAAGAAGCCATTATCGTTGAAGATCTTCTTTTATGTATGCTAGTAAGTAGCTATTTAAATGTATTTCGTTTAGAATTATTTGTTTACTTAAAAGGGTGTTGAAGGAAAATTTATAAAAACACCTTCATTAACAGATAAACAAGCTCAACGTTCATTCCATATTGATCGATCATTAGGTATAATTGTTAAAGTATAGAAAATTCCAGATTAATTCATATTTGTGTTTGTCTTTCATTAGATCCAACTTTAAGGGATTTAGCAAGACGAATGGTACCTTTATGTTCGAATCATTCATTAATTGTCAGATTTATTGAAGGTATAAATGAAATATAAAGTTCACAGGGAGCATAGGAGACAACTGATTTTTATTCAGATCGATTACAGTATAAATATGGTTTAATCAATCACGCTCTTGCTGGAGCATTAAGAGAAGTTGTTCAAGTAAGAATCAATAATTGAAAAAAAAAGAAGATTTTCAATAGAAAACATGTCTTTTAAATTTAGCGATACTATGTATTTGTCAGTCAACTTGAAACACAACAACAGCAAAGTCAATTGACATTACAAACATTATGGTTTCATACAGAACCTGTTATGGAAATGATGGAAGTGATAGCGAATATTGTTAAAACATTGAATAAGGTATACGAGAAAACAATTTAAAGAGTTTCCATGAATAACTCTCTTTTGAAAACATGACAATAGAAATAGTTTTTTTTCATTCGAATGATTAACTTTTATGAAATAGAATATGAGATGTGAGTGTTAGACATTGTCTATGCATACAATACATTTTTGTACCACAACTAAAAGGATTATAATCTAGAACTGCTTTAAGAAAAGAACAATGCAGACAGGATGCGTGTTGTTATTTCAATGGATTAGTAGGACATAGTGTAAGTAGAGTTTCGATTAGATTGAAGTTTAGTATTCATTTTCTCTCGAAGCTATGAAAAAGAATAATTTTATGTACTGTAGGCAATAGGGATCATTCGTTACTCACTAAAATATATAAATCGCTTGAACTGTTCTATGAGTTGATCGTGCTAACTTTTCCGGAGGGATTTCAAAGCCCATGTGTAATATAGATCGATAAAAGAAATGATTAAAATCGATTTTGTTTTCTGAATACGTCATCGGCATCAAAACAAACCGATTGGGAAACCTTAATCAAATATTCTGATTGTACTGTAAGTTCTGAATGATCTTACAAAATCATATTCTTCATAATTAATTGCCTATGTACTAAATCATCAAATGCCATAGAATGATTTTTCTATTTGATTTTTAAAATCTATTGAACCGATTTATCGTCACTTTAGAAATATAATGTTGAATTCTCGTTTGCTCTGAAGTCGTTCAAGATTTCTAATACTTCTATGTTCATGAAATTATATTTTTGTAACAAATTCTACGCCGAGCAAGAATTCTATAAACGTAACAGAGTAACAATTTATTATCGATATATGTTTGAACATGTTTTAGAGCATACAGTATCAGATTACTATTCAATTCAGGCTTGTGATAATGTTTAGAGAATATGACTGAGACGGCATTGATTAGATGTAGTTTAGACTATGTTATATGATATTTTCAATGGTTTATGTCAAGAAATTGTGAGAAAAAATAAATGTGGAAACTTCGGATTTCATCCGAGAGTTATGTGTACTGCAAAAAGTGCATGGGATATGTGAGTCATTCTAGAATGTCTGAACACCAAAATTATCATGAGAAACTAGGCAATTTGGGTTCTGAATTCAGTTTTTGTGCATTTTGAGACCTTTTTCAGGCGATGTTTCGTTAGAAAGCTA
>OENM01000512.1:34302-78783 GCA_900239745.1 Rotaria magnacalcarata
GATCATTATGTGTACAAAATTTCATGACAATTGGATGAGGCTTTCAAAAGTTATCGTGTTAACGGCCGGCCGGACACACTGACCGAATCTAGAGTGTACTCATTTTTTTGGAGTACACAATAATGTTTCAACAACAGAAAACTGTAGAGAAATTTCATATGTTAACAGAATATCATATTAATTTTGTTCATAATTAATTTCTCGAATATCAGAAATGTTGAAAGCCTAGAAAATAGATCTAGTTGAAATGTCCTAACTGTATTTAAGATAATATCAGTTGTAAACGAATGATAAAAGAGTGATTCGAATGCAGCACAATGATTTAAAGGAATCGGATAAAAACCTGAAATCAATTTTCATTTGTCAATTGCTACGCTGAAATTAAAAATAACGATTTTATTAGGGTAATACAACTGGTCGTGCAGTACTCGATCTTCTCCATGAGCAAACTCTTAAATTATCCGGCCATAAACAAGCTTATGATATTTGTTTTTTTCTTGCCAAATCTTCTTATAAACCATATTTAACAATGCTTGAAACCTGGATTCATAATGGCCTAATCGATGATCCCTACGGCGAATTTATGGTACAAGAAAATAAGGATATAATTCATCATGAAAGTAGTCTTGAACAAGAATTTAATGATAAATTTTGGTCACGTCGTTATATATTGCAACGTAATAATACGCCCATACTATTCCAATCAACGTCAGATATGATTTTAAATACTGGTAAATATCTAAATGCTATACGTGAAAGTGCATTCGATTTTCACGATGATACAAACATCGACATGTCAACATCGATGTTACATATTGATAAACAATTATTAATGAATGATCATAAAAAATTAGAATATACAATACACGAAAAAGATCTCGATGAAACACTTGAACAAGCATATAAATATGCAAGTGAAATACTATTAGATTTAATAATAAATAAATATCATTTAATTGAACGTTTTCACACATTAAAACATTACTTTTTAATTGATAAAGGCGACTATATTGTACAATTTATGGATTCAGCTGAAGATGAATTAACAAAACGAGCACGCGATATTGATGAAAATAAAATACAATCACTACTTGACGTGTCATTGGCTATAACATCCGATGATCAATATAAAGATGATGTACGAATAAAAATGTTTCATTATGATCTTATATCAATGCTTGAACGTGTACTTAATATTGAATCGTCGTCAACTTTAAATGACACAGTTGAATTAAAATTAACTGGTTTAGAATCATTTTCACTTGATTATGATGTTAAATGGCCGATATCATTAGTTATCAATAGAAATTGTTTAACAAGATATCAAATGCTTTTTAGATTTTTATTTTATATTAAATATATCGAACGTTTACTATGCAATGTGTGGCGCGCGCATAAAAATGGTGGTCGAAGACGACGACGAGGTCGTGATAGAAAAAGAATGACTACGAAACCCAACGGTGCTGCTTATCTACGACACAAAATGCTTCATTTTGTACAAAATCTTTTATATTATATGAGTTTTGAAGTTATTGAAGCACATTGGCATACATTTGAAAATAATTTAAAAAAGGTATTTATCCAACAAGTCTTTGATTGATTTAAAATAAAACTTTTATTCTCAATGATCTCAAATTCAGAGATTTAATAGTTCTCCGTAATCGAAAGTAACGATTTCCTGTCGATTGATTCAAAAAATTAGGAGATCAGTGAGCCCGATAAAATGAATTTATTACAGTTTTAGAGTGTTGTTGCTAGAGAAGATTTTTACTGTACGTCAAGGACTTCGATTGTCACATCAAACTACTGTTAGCGCTGTGAGGTAAATTAGTGGTCATTTACGAAACGAGAAAATCATAAACTAAACGTTTGTGAGTACATACTTTCGATGAATCTATTTTCTACAAGAGAAAGAATATTTGTCAATTGTAAACGTTGCGCATGTTAAAAAACCTAGAGCCTAGATTTATAATTTTAATAACGAATTTTATTCGCGCGAATGAATTAGTAAACAGTGTGATGAATGGTAGCACACCAAATAGATCAAGTACCTTCGTCTAGAGCTGTAATTCTAGTCATTTTTGTTTTCGATTCGTACATTCTTGTTTAACAGATAAGTTTCATGTTGGCCTGGAATTAAAATCTATTTCAAAACAATATAAAATATCGTTCTGTATACTAAATATGCTATCCTGTTGTTTTAAGGATTGTTATTATTTCATCAAAAATAAGAATTTTATTGAATTCGTATGGTAAATATTTAACATAGATGCATAGGAATAGAGAAATCAACATGTTTGAATCATAAAATGACAGAAGATATTAAATTAGTATTTGCTAAAATTGAAAAACAACGCCAAAGTAACTAAAACTAATTATTTTTCTATCTTTGACAGGTTAAGCTGTAGTAAAATAAGATATTTTGTTGTCGTATGATTAATCTTGTAATAAAATGTTTACTAAAAAAAGCAAATAGTTGTCTGAACATGCAGAATTCTAATAAATCAATTGAAATAAAAATCTGTTCATGTTCACTTTCTATATGAAATATATTCACCTGTTCGATTGTTTGAAATCAAATAGTTAGTTTATCATCGATAAAAGGAAAATATGATATGATTTCTCGATTTCCTAGTTAAATCACTCTATCACAAGTGTTTCTAGAAGACAGATCAAGTACTCGACATTGTTTTCAAGACCTTGAAAAATAAATCAACTCTGACAATATTGACTCAAATAAATCGTTCGTAGAGTTGTAGATCAAGCGAATATCATTTTTCCGTTTATCATATATTAGTCTAGACATGCAATTCATACCTAGTTTTCAAGGGTTAATGGGGAAATCAAATAACAGCATTTATTTTTACTAATTTAATAGTTTATCGCTTGAAGTGACGCCTTACATTAGAATCAACTATCTGCTTTTATTACGTGTCTGTCTAGAGAAAAATCCGTTTTTGTTTTCTGTAATAACTCGTGTAAATCACGATAAACTAAAAATTGTTTCGATCTAAGAATTGATTGTAAAATTTAGATAGTAAATTTAAAATATTCATTACGTCTGAGAGAATTTTTCAAGATATCTTGATTATATAAAAATATCTTTGATTTTAATCAAGGTAACAAATATTGATGAATTACTCCAATATCATTTATTATTTCTTGATAATTGCCTACGTGATTGTATGTTAACAAGTGTACATCTATTGCGACATATTCATAAAATTATGGCAACATGTGTTATGTTTGCTAATGCTATGGATAATGTTGATGACGATGATGATTTTGATAGTTTACCCGGCGCAGTTGTTGTTAGTTTTAATAATAATTTTACTGAACAATTACGGCAATTACTTGATGCGATTTCAAAAGAAGATGGACCAGTACAAGGATCGACCAGTGGCGGACAACAGCATACATTAACAAATATTATTCATAGGTAAACTTTAGAGTACATTTTTAAAAACAAAATAATATGTCAATTATTGAGACATAACTAGTACTTAATCATGTCTTTAGTTAGTTCTCTAAAAACATAATGAAGGATTAGTTCATTTCTTAGAACGAGACATTATTAATATAAAGTTTGTCATTATCTATCAACACCTACTAATCTCTAACATCGATGAAGAATCTCTGTAGATGAATCGAAAGTTTAATTTCTACACTTCAAGGTTTATTTTACATCGTGTATCATAGCATCAACATTGAGTTTTTTTATTATGCGAAGGTGTGATGAAGTAGACTGTTTTGGAATAAACATGATTTTTTGTTCGATTTCACGAAATTAATTAATCAAAGAAGATTTGAACTCCATTGTGATTTCTCTGATAATTATTCGTTTCAGCAAGATTTTATTTATCTATATGTTTATCCGGGAAAAACTAGAATATTTTTAAGTCAAATATAAAGCACAAACTAAAAAATAAAGATATAAGTCAGATATTTATTTTTGTTGATTTTAATACTAAATAAATAAACAAGGAAAAATCGAAGATTATAATGAAAGCTCTTTTATTATTATAGAGAATTCCCTTTAAATGTATTCGAGATCCGTCTGATAAGCTATATTAAAGCAATAATATTGCATACCGATAGAATAAATAAAAAATCGAAAGAGACGAAGCATTATAAATATGTCACTATTTTACTAGCGAATAAAAAAATCGGTCTACAGATTTTACTGCCATACCGTTGTTTGTCATTTCTAAGTTTTCAGTGGGAGTAAACTCATATTTGATTTATTTTTGTAGAAAAAAAAATCGCAGTGAATCATAAAATTTGTATATAAGTTGACGATGGAGTTTTGAGACTGTTCTCAAATCTAATGTATTTCTCATATCTTTTGAAGAGACCCAAACGAAAGCACAAAAATAATTTTACAGCGTCAATTCAACAGAAAAAATTTTTCGATTATAGATAATGGTAGAAAGTCAAAATATTTATTACTCAGAGATAAATATTCCCATATTTGAAATACTAGCAGCTGGCTGAAAAATGTAGTAATAGTTTGACAAATAATCTATTGAAAAGAAATAATCAAACTTGTTCTATCACGTTCTATGCAAAATGTCAAACATTATAATATCGATGGTTTTTTTTTCTGAAAGATTAGTAGAAGTTGATTAATATCTTGCTAATTATTAGAAAAAAAGAAATTTACTATTCAATCATAGCTTTTGGAGAAAAGTTATTCGGATATAAAAAGAAGTTTTTATGATTCACTACATTAAAATAAAACGATAAGATTGTTGTTGCACGTACTTGTAAGATCTATTAGGGTACAAAAATAGAAACAAATAGTGCCTTCTCTTTTGGAGTAGAAAAATTGTAACCGTTTTCGTTTGTTTTCTTTTTAGAATCAACTTCAACAATCAATACTGTTAAATTCTCAATAGGTTTTTTTGTTACTACGAACTTAACGTTGTTCTTTTTTCTTGTTTTACCTCATGTCAATAAACGTAGACGATCATTCCATTCAAGCTCTATAAATAAAATTCAAACACTTGTCTTTTTCATCGAAAAATTGGTCTTCGAAATCTTATCATGCGTTTGTTATTCAGTTGTTCTGTTTTTGCATAACAAAAAAAAGTACCTTGATATTCGGTGTATTTTATTTTTGTCATTTATTCAAAATCTCCTTCTTTCTCTCGTCATCCCACGAACAGTTTTGTTTAAAACAAAATGTCACAACAAAAAAAANNGGAAAAAAAAGTAAATTAAGAAAATCAACTTCTGCACTCGAACAATATTCATAAACATGTACATAAGTGATAAAATAAAACGTAGTTAAACTTTGTTCTTCGTATATTTTGTCGCAAGGAATATACAAGCGCATAACAAAAAACAATACAACAACAATAATAATAAGAAGAAGAAGAAATATTTGGAATCTAAATCAAGATGACCACCGGTCATAAAAACTTTTTAGAAAGTTACTTAAATATACCCAACACGGTTTTTTCCAGCAAAACTTCACATCACAAAGAAAAAGATTAAAACAAAAATACAGAGCGAAACAATTGATTGTTGCATTTACAAATAAATAGAACATACAAAACAAAAATGTATATATGTATGTATAACTAATAAATAAAGATACGCGCATGCATATGTAATCTAAACTAAAAAACTCCGAACATGCTATTATCCGTAACTGTTTCTAAAGTAGTTTCTGTCTGACCAGCAGAGTAACAAGATAAATAACCGTCTTTCAAGCAAAATAAAATGAGAGAAAGAAAATAAATGAATTTACATATACAAACTCACGTAGTTTATCTGAAGTTGAGAGGCGCCAAACAACACACAACATCAACAACAAAAGTAAAGTTAAAAGAAAGATATATATATGTGCGTGTATAAATAAATAAAGAATGCTTTCTGGATTAGAAATAAAACTGATGAGGAGACAATTCTAAATTTAAGAATAACAGCAAAACTACAGAATATTATGGAAAATGTTCCCAAAAATAACTACTTGAAAACAACAATAAGAGTGAAAACAACAACAAGAAGAAAATTTTATGTACAGTTCAAATATGGATAGTACTCTGCTTTTCTTTTTCTCTGCACATATAAAAAAAAGATAGATTGCACAGCACGATCATTCGAGAATAAAAATAAAAATTATCGAAATTTCATCGTCATCTTTCACCGTCAATAAACATTTACTGTTAGTTAATCTTTTCTTTCGTTAAATACTGATCGTGCAATCAAAATGAGAGAGAAAAAAAGGAAGCTAGTCTACTGATGAATTTACAAATATATATTTAATACTTAGATTTTCGACTGTCCGTGACAGTCGTTGACATTGGAAGGTACGAAGCTTGTTGAACATAGAAAGGTGATAATTGATTGATATTCATTGGAGTTGGTGTTGGAGGAGATGCAGATAATGATGATGGAATCATATTATTATTATTATTAAAATTCTTATATTGTGGTTGATTATGATACTGATGTGGTAAACGACGATGATGTTGAGATAATGATGGATTAGGTGTAATTTTACCGTTTGTGTTTGTGTTTGCTGAAAATTTTTGTATAGCCAATGCTTTGTACAAACGATTGAGTTTATAATAATCTAAGAATAGAAACATGAGAAAGTAAATAAATAATACAAAATTCTTACAAGGAAAACTTTCAACATATCCACAATAGCCACTGTCAGATGATTCATTCGACGTAGTGCTATGCATGGAATGCGGTGTATCCGAACGATCTGGCTGAAAAATATTGCCATCAATAGGCGAACCTTCAGATGACACTGAGTCAGCATGGTTTTGTAGTCGATGATTTTGTTCATGTTTCACTGGGACTTTAATTGGTGTTGATGATATCATTTGAAATTCCGGTGCTTGCGGTGATAGTGCTCGCGGCGGTGTAAATAATGGATCATTATGATAGACTGTTGCTGGCAACGGAGCTGGTGAAATTCTTAAAGATTGTTGTGCAACTGGATATGGCGACGAAGTACGTTGCGGTGTTGATGAACCCGAACAGCTAGCTGAATCGCATGGTGAACTATTTGTTGATGATCGTGATACAGTTGTCGTAACCATTGGTATACGACTTTGATAAAATAATGAGTCAAGGTCATTTCGAATAAGTTCAGTGCCTTGGTTGTCAAATTTTGCAACCACTAATTGTTGATTTTCCTTTGGGAATGCATGATTTCCAAGTCTAATGAAAAATATGCACATAGATTTTACTTTCAGTTTTTATGTTTTCTTTTTCTATGCAAAGATTTTTGTTTTAAAAAATTTCTTTTAGTAAGAAACTAGACGGTCACTAAGGTTTAGTGTTTTGGTGTTTTTTTGTTTTTGTTTTGTTATTGTCATTGTGAAATATGAAAAGAAAAAAAGGGCGACATGGAAACAGTTTAAGTGACAAGAGAGAGAGGAAGAAAAAGGAAACGACTGCTACGTGGGCGACAAGAATAGAAAGCATACGATGTAAGTACGAAAGAAAAACTAACTCGTCCTCTTCCTTTCTTTGCTATTGCATGTGATGACATCGTGTCTCGTGATGCAGCTTGTGCGCAATCAACCTACGCATTATGTCGAGAAAAGAGAAAAAAAGAAAATGAAGGAAGAACTCTTTAATAGTTCCATGACTAACTATATACAATGCCAACTTCGCAATAAAACAATTCATGATGACATGGCGCATACCTGATAGTGACTTCATATGGATCGATCCATAATGTTAATTCATGTCGGATACCGAGTAGACTCGGTGCAAAGCCTAAATCATTACATATTTGTGAAACGATCAAATCACAATAATCATTTTCTTTGTTGAATTCTAATGATCGATAAGCTTGTCCTTTAGCCGGTTTGTCTAAATCATAATAATAATTAAAATTATAAATATGAACATAAATAAATAAACAAGTCTTACCAGGATACCAATGTCCTTGATAGCGTTGAAGTAAATTTTGTTGAAGATGACTTTGAAATTCTTCGATATTTTCGTCTTTTATTGAACCGAAGCGTTGAACGTATGCCACAAGTAAATCAAGTGCAGCATTAATTTCGTTCTTCATTGTACTTTTGATATCGGTACTTATGTATATAAGTGTGTCAGTGATAAAATAAAAATCTGTTTCACCAAAATAAAAATGAATGAAAGTGCGTGGAAGTAATATATATCGAGCTTTTATACTACAGGGTAATGATGTGTACTGCACTTTAGTCTTTTTCTTCTTCTTCTCTCTCTCTTTCTTTAGTAGAAGAAGAGCCAAACAGAAGAGAAAAAAAAAAGAGAACAAGAGAATAGAAAAAAATTCTTGATTCATTGAGAGTGTGCATGTTTTGGGAAAGAGAAGAAAGAAAAACGTAGGAACACGAACAGAATAAACTACGTAATAATCAGTTCACTCGTGAAATGAACGATTCTAGAATATTGTTCGCTTTTCTATCGAACAAAGAAAAGAAAAAGAAAAAATATAGAAAGAAAGACGAGCAGTTTACTGGGGAAAACAAGATCTTCATGACCCCGCATCGGCCTGCTGTAATTTTTTTTTTGTTGATACTCTTATTTTGTTTGGATTGGGTAACAACACTGCTGACGTGTCACGATGACAACTGCTGATTCATGCAGCAACGAGAATAAACATATAGAAACAAAAAAAAAGCCTTACATCATTGCCTGACAGCGCTAAGAACATACTTGTACTTGTCGATTGCATAACAGTAGTTTATTTTTATCTATTATTGAATAAATCATACAAATAGAAAAAAAAAACTATAAAAAAACATATGAAACAAGTGAAATATTTTCTAATCAAACTATTAAGTAAATACTAAAATAACTTTCGTCTAGGCAAGGCTATTTGTTCGACGATAAAAGCATTTTGGCTACTACAAAGCAAGGCGTTTAAAACAAAACTTAAAACCTTTTTACAATACAATGTTTCTATGAGAAACGTTTCATTATGTTTCTATGAGGTATCTCTGTTTAACATCGGCAACAAGAAATAAGAAAAGTCCTTCCTAGTAACGAAATAATTACGCCCCTAAAGTACGAATGACGTAGAACTAAGAGGTTATTATGATTCGGAAATCCACTGTTGTAATATTTATAAATAAAAATTCTCATGAGATACAATGCCTTAATTCATTGGCATCGGTTTCATCTATTTATTTATAAGTCATGCAAACTCCATTTAGCATATATCACTCGTTTTATTATTATTTTTTGCTATATTTATTTGATTCATATCAAATATATAACACATTTTATGATATTGTATTTGACATACAGTCAAAAAAGAGATTTATAGTTAACAAATCCCAATCTGTTCAAATATTTTATATTAAATTTAACGATATCGTTATTTGTTTTTCATTGGCGCTTTGACATGAGAAAAAGACAGCCTTATCACAAAAACGACTTTGATAGTACAGTATCATCTTAGCATGCAAATTATTTTTATTTTCTCTTCCTATTTTTTTCGAGCGTGGTCTGACGCCTACGGTTGTGTCTAGAAACACTACGTCAACGAAATCACAGATGTGATCAATATTCAAGAACAGAAAGAAAAGCAAAGGTTCGAATGGTAAATCACGTTATTAGAAAAACATTTATAACGGGTGGGCCATAAATAATTACACTACTCTGTTTTCGCTATAACTCAGTCAGTTTTGATGCTATTGGTCAAAACATTTTTCAAAAAGATTCGCCATTCAATTCTCTACATTACAAAACCATATGTAAATGATTTTTGTAAACTACCAAATGGCTAAGTTCTAAAACGAAGAGAACAGGTTTCGAAAATGTTCAACTTTCAAGCTCAAAATGCATTAATATTTGGAGTACGTTTCGACAATTTATACGCAGGCTTAAATTGCGGGAGAAACATTTTCCAGCATTTTCCAATACGCTTTTTTCGATATCCTTGAAAAGATTTTCTTTCAAAGTGACCTTCACGTATTAAGTCGATATTTTCCGACAACTCGTCCGAAACGTCTCAATTGGGGCTTTCACGAAAACCAATCGCAAGCAAAACTTTGAATCACTCGAACGAGTGTGCAGAGATATAGTCTAGTATGTTGAATTTTAAACGAAAAAAACTCGTCAGAAAAGAACGTTTTCTTACTCAAGTGCATGCGTTTTGGTGCAACCAGCAAAACATGAAATGAAAGTTGAGTTTTTCCGAAAAAGTGAAAAAAATTATCCTCCCAGGTCGACTGATCCGATAGGAACCTGGAAATATCCTACAATCCGATACAATTCTATTGGATTCCGGGTCGAGGAATCAATGTCGGATCCTCAGTGTCGGAATTCTATGAACTTCCGATGACATCCAACGGTTTTTCGTTGGAATTCATAGGAATCCGACACTGAGGATCCGACATCGATTTCTCGACCCGGAATCCAACGATAATTCTGTAAGATCTGACAGGATCCGATAAAATCGTATTGGATTCCAGTCGGATCGGATGGGTTCCGATAGGTGCCTACTGTCGGATTGCTCGACCTGGACTGAAGTTTTTACACTTTTTTTAATCAAGAAAATTTTCAAAGACATGAATCTTGTCTAGAATTTAATGCTCTTTAAGATGGTCGTCTTAGTTCCTTCGTAGCTCTTTCATAGAAAGCAAATTTGAGAAAAAACGGTTTTTGAGCTAGAACGCTGAACATTTTTGAAACTTGTTCTCTTCGTTTTAGAACTTAACCGTTTGGTAGTTTACAAAAATCATTTACATATGGTTTTGTAGAGAATTGAATGGCGAATCTTTTTGAAAAATGTTTTGGCCAATAGCATCAAAACTGACTGAGTTATGGCGAAAACAAAGTAGTGTAATTCTTTATGGCCCACCCGTTACTCTTAATAACACAGTAGAATAAAAATTCGAATATGTTTATAGATACATATCTTGAATATTATTTTGTCCTTGAAAAATATCTTTCTTAGTCATGATTCTTTTTTTATTCGATTTTCTTTACCTAAAATGTCCAAATATAATAAAAATTATCCTGACGCACAAGTTCTATTTTAACGCATGTCTATGTTCTTGGTATTACACAAAATAGAATATACATAAATCAAGATGATTAATCACAACTTGGGAGTAAAATGTCTCAGTGCTTTATTGTTGAATATTCGTATAATGCAAACTCTCGTATTATTGATATGATAAGAAATTAGTCATCTTATGCGTACATACCCCTCGACTCAAGAGACGAAAAAGAGCGTAAAGTACTAATTCAATAAAAGAATTAGTAATCGATCGGAAGTAAAGAAGAAGAAGAAAAGAGAAAGACATATTTTCAAGAGAAAAAAAACACCGTCAACGTTTTCTTCTTCCGCTAATTTCAGAAATAGTTCTTCTCATCGTGCATCAAAAAGAAATCATTTTTCTTTTCACAAGAGCTCTATTCATATACATTAATGTGACATGTAAAATTTTTGAATAAATTTGTCATCCGGCAATTATGATTTCACTTCTCGAAAATATTCATTAGATGAGTTGTTACTTTTTTTCTAGTCGTCATAATTGCCTGCTACTTATTTTAAAAAGATTGCTATCGAAGAAAAAAATATCCTGATAGTTGATACCCATTAATTTACTGCTTCACTGGATATAGCTACATAATTATTAGTTTGTCTGCACAAAAAGAATAATCTAGGCACTATCATAACGAGGTACCAATGTATTAAAGTCCTGTTATGTGTATGACATTTTTCTTCGCAAGTGCATTAAATTGAATTTACATCGAAAAGAAGAAACAGAACTTCAATGCGAAGCAATGAATTTCAATAAAAATGAGTTAAAATTTCTAAAATGAATTAGAAAAATATTCAGATTAAATTGAAATCAGAATTGTTTTGCGTTCTCTTTATCGGACAATTAGTGTCCCCAACAGTCAACTGTTTGAAGTCGAAATGGAAGTTATTACTATAGAGTAGAAGCTCATTAGTAAGCATGACTATGTTTCGAATGAAAAAAAAATGTTCATTGATCGTTGAATTACTAATTATTTTGTCTCTATATTTAAAAGCATATTGTTGGTCCATGTGGTTTGGGGACTCTCGTGATGAATCGAATAAACTTTTGATATACATATATATCAAGTAAAAGAACAAAACTCTACTTGTAAAATACTACACGAATTGTTACGTTTCGCACGGCATTGATAATCGATTAGGAATTTGTCAAAACTATTGAGGACAAAAGCAATAATAAAACAAGTTTAGGTTTATTTGATAAACAATGTTTATGATGAATATAATATTGTGAGTAGATTAATATCAATTTAAATGAGAATGTAAATAAATATGTTGACTAGAATATTTATTTTAAAAGTCACTAGGCGAAATAACTTAAGTTTGGATGTCATGATCCTTAAAGTTAGGGTTTATTATAACTTAGATGCAATAATCTAAAACAGGACATGAGATATTAAAAGAAAAAAAAAGGACGTTAGAGAAGTTAGCACAAGATTCGAGTTTTTTCAGCCCGGATTCGCCTATATGGTTGTGTTGAATTTCATTTTCGTTGTGTTGGATGTAGAATTTTGCGCTGAATCGAATGGTGTAAGTTTTAAAGGGGGTTGCCGATCAAAATCTGGCACTTTACCTGGAAATACTGCTTTTTCTGAAAATCTTGTAGAAGTAATTTCAGCCAGGATTCGCTGCTTTAGCTGTGTTGAATCTGAAAATGGTTGTGTTGAATTCAGAATGAAATTCTGCATCGAATAATGTTAAATTTGTATGGGGTCATCGANTCGATGACCCCATACAAATTTAACATTATTCGATGCAGAATTTCATTCTGAATTCAACACAACCATTTTCAGATTCAACACAGCTAAAGCAGCGAATCCGGGCTGGAATTACTTCTACAAGATTTTCAGAAAAAGCAGTATTTTCGGATAAAGTGCCAGATTTTGATCGGTAACCCCCTTCTAAAATTACACCATTTGATTCAGCACATAATTCTGCATCCAACACAACGAAAATGAAATTCAACACAACCATATAGGCGAATCTGGGCTGAAAAAACTCGAATCTTGTGCTAACTTCCCCAACGTAAAAAAAGGAGCAATGCCACCGGTTATAATAGACACACGTTGTTGTTGCCAGATCGGAAAGAGTGCACATGAAAACATGAATGTTCAAGTATGGCATCAAGAATCGAGAGTCTATCAGTTGGTTGCAGCGGGACCCCTAGAGAAAGTCACTTGCTACTGAAGATCGAAAAAAAACTAAAATAATGCTTAAAATACCGAAATATATTAATGAACTATTCAGTAACAACGATTGCTTGACTTTTTAGTGTTAGTATAGTACCAATAAAAGTAAGTAATGAGTTATCTGACACTTATATTGATGAAGAGCATTTCACTAACTATTTGGGTTACGTTAGAGAAATTTCAGTAGATTCTATTTAGCAGTGAACCATCTCCGATTAAGAAAACTATATTTCATAAAAGCAATACTTTCTCTATTATTAAAAATTAATCGAAAAGAAACATGTACCAGAATCAATTAAACAGTTCGTATGTACGATTTGTGAAGAAGAGAATTAATTGTTTTGTTTAGACAATGGAATAATATTCTATTTGTTTTCTTCTGTCTAAGTAACGTTACCAGAAAATAGTTTGTGGATAGTAAAAATATTGAAATTTAAAATAAGATGAATTTTACTAGGAAAGTCATATTTATTATAACCTTGATGAGCTTATTTTTTAGATTTTCTCGAACAAAGACGTAATCTTAAGTTTCTTTTGATTAAGATAATATCATCTTTATGATACGTTAGTTATATAATTTAATAGATAAATCAAAAAGAAGCTTTTGTAGTTTGCATACACCTAAAATTCTTATAGTTCTATGTATAACATTAAGAATTTATCGTGATCATGGTACTTGAAAAATATTTTCTAATAAAGTCGAAACACTGTGCTTCATTGCACTCATTAAATTGGACTGATGCTGATGTAACCATGAGTGCAGTTTCTATAGGTAATAGTCACGGCAAAAATCTAGATAAGTTTTTAGCGAACTGATGTCATCCATAAGGTAGATACTGTAACGATAAATAAGACTCTGTTGAGTTTATATCGTAATGACAAACTGGATAGAGGTGGAGTAGCTTACAGCCACTCACGGCAATGATGTTTATTCGCTTCTTCACATATCCAGAGTGTAACAACTTCATACATAACACACGTATATATAGGAGAGAGATAGAAGAGAGACAGGAGAGAGATATATTATAACATTGGAAAGAGAACAGAAGGAAGAGGAAGGAGAATCATCGAAGTGTGCCATCACCATCAGCACAGATACTAGGTCAACATGGGCCATATTGAAATTGGAATCGTGTTCATTTATAATGAACTTTTTAAATTGCTAATGTGCTATTGTTGGTTGGTCGTAGAAAGGCCGAGGGGAAAAATGTCGAAAACAGAAAAGATAGAAAAAAGCGACGTCTCTACTAAATCAAGGTTCTAATAGGTTATTGTTGTTAATCTGATTATTCCATTGGTTTGACACTGCTAACCATTGATACTATTGATAAGTAATATCTTATGAAAACTAGCTAAAATGGGCGTAAAATAGTATACAACGATTAAAATTCTATCATGATGACTACAGCTTGCCCATTTTTATCTGGTGAGAATCATCCACCATCTCCAATTATTTAATTTATTCAGTCGCAAAAAGGAAACCCTTTGCTTGTATCAGATAAATATATTTTCAAACTGAATAAAACAACAACAACTAGTAAATATTGGATATGTGTATTTTTCTTTATAACTCTTATTTATCTATGATTTATGCTATGATGCTATTATGATTTTAAGAGTAAAAACATCTTAGTGCAAATTTTCGATATTTTTCCTTTCGACATTTTTCCTTTCGGGTCTTTCTAGGGCACACCCTATTGTTTTGTCGGTGTGCTGGAAAAATGTCGAAAGTGAAAAATAAAAAACAATGATGCCTGAAGTATATGGCGATTGTAACCACATATACTTCGTTGTTTTTTCTTATAATTTTACTAGTGGAGAATTTTAGTCAGTATTGATACGGATGACTAACTATCGATACAAGTAACAACAACTAATAAAGATTGAATATACACTATTAATTATTGTGCAGCTAAAGTGCATACTGATTAAAATAATCGATTGATGGAAACTGTTTGCAATCATAGTCATCTTCCAGGAAAAGAAAAACTTGAGGTTCGTGAAACTCGTGACAAAATGACATATTTAACAAAAAATTCTCAGCCTTAACATTTCAGCTTAATTTCTATACAAAAAGCAAACATTATAATATTTACAATTCTCTAAAATATTAACTGACAATGTTTCATGTTAATATAATTTTTCGACATTATGACGGCCAACCGTTTTGTCTATAGAAAAAAAGGTTGAAAAACCTAAACACTGTGGATTAACGCTTGAATAATCATTCATTTGGTACATGATCTATTGTTAGAAACCAACAAAAACAACTACTTTTTGTATTCAAGACATTTATCGGAATTGTGTTAATATTGTTAGTAACGATGGTGTTTTTCCTCTTTGCATACTGTAGAATCATTGGTGCCGATTCCGATTCGGCATCATCGATTCATATTGTTAAAATCTCGCCTAGATGGAAAGCGATTTAGAAATTACAAGCTTCCAATTTCATATAGATAAAAAAATGAATAAAACATGTGCACTGTTCAAATAAAATTATAAACATAAATGGGTGCTTTATTTTACGAACATGCATCTTCAAATGAGTCAGAAAAATAAATCGACAGAAATTAACTGGTAGTGAAATATATTGAAATCTTAAAATAAAATCAATTCGTGACATTTTTTGCTCACCGTAGGATCCGTTTTTCTATTAAATAGAATGTTAGTCAGAATTCTGTTTTCATTAGAGATAAAGGTTCTGGAAAAAAACCTCACTAGACTTCTTTTGAAAATGAATGTAGTTTTCTCTCACAGGTTATGGTTAACTTCATTGACATTCTTTCATACATCTCATATGAATAACGTACTCGTTGCACTATGTGAACTAGTTTATAATCGCTTCTCTTAATGAGTAAGTAAAACAATGCAAGATGTACGGCTAAATAAATGAAATAAAGCAACAACTGCTGCATTGCGTTTCACATTTTAATTCTAAAGCAATCATACTGAAAACTTTTTTCCTTGACGATAGACTTCATCGAGTGATACTAATTTCTCTGTTTGTGAGATACATATATTAAATCTGTTATAAGAACAAACTAATTTTCATTCTATTTAAAATGTGAAATAATGTTTCATTTGATTCATTATAATGATACATAAAAGTGAATTTTAGTTTAAAATATAGTGAGACTTGTAATTTATATTTATACATATATGTTTTTATATTTATATAGATTTTTTTTTCTCTCGCTCGCTCGCTCTCTCACTCTTTCTTAAACAAACTGATTTTCATTTTCGAAAAAGATTAGCAAAATATTCGAAATAATAAATTCATGTTGTCAATCTCACTCTTTCCGATATTCTTCCAATAAAATTATCAGTCATCTCTGCTCAACATTCATAAAATTCCATTGAAAAAGACCGACTTTGTTCGTTTCATACACTAAAAGCTAGAAGTGATTTGAGATAGACGATCTCCTAAGGAGTCACCTATTGATCAAAGGTTTACGATCATATAGTATACTGACGAAGACATACACCCACGCACACACGCACACAAAAAAAAAGTGAGAACGAATACGTATTCGAAAAAAAGAACGATGAAAGAAAAGAGTAAAACAAAAAAAGTGTTTTAAATAACAAGAATATTAAGTTGAAGGAGTATTTGTTGATGAAGGTGGTGGCGGTGCCAGTGGCTGTGAGGTAGTCAACAAAGTTGGCTGTTGTCCTAGCGCTGACGGGAGTGATGGAACTGTAGGTGTTGGTATCGGTTGACTAGACGTTATTGTAGAAGATGAAGGAACAGAAGAAGCTGCAGTCGTCGTAGGATTCGATGAATCACTTGCAGATGATGATCCGACATGTAATGGTACATATTGAGCACAGATTTCACTAGGTACATGTTGACGGAGAAATGTGTTTTCCTGTTCATAAGCGGTGGCTTTTTCGGTTAATGTTTTAATTTGTTGACGTAATTCAGTGACTTCCTCACGAACAGCGGATAGCAAATGCATTTTAACAAGATCCTAAAAAGATTTAAATATTCATTTTCGATATTGCATAACTATTTCTCGAAGATACTATGTTTAAATAGCTCAATATGGCATCAGTTGATTATGTTTAATCTTACGTGAACATTTCTGATTCAGCATGATTTCGGTTCATTGAATTCTTCCGGAAACAATTTCTATTGTTTATTTTGATCACGTTTTATTTTTTGATGTTAATATTTTCTCCATGAATAGCTGGTCTTGATTGATAGAATCTATCTCTTAAAACTCCTCTGCAAATACAACGACCTCATAGATTGCTTATACAAATCAAATGTCAATACTATTTTGTTTTTCTTTCTACAAGAGTCATGCAAATAATAACGTGAATGAAGAGATTCATATCATTCACGTATCTCTAAATATTAAGATTTCCAAGAGCTACACAGATATATCAATGTACTCAGCAAATAAGATAAATTTGTGCTTTCTACGACACGTGATGAGGGAAGTATATCAATTTCAAGAGAAACTCACGAGTTTATTCTTAGGCGATGACGCAAACATCGACAGTCTTTTTTTGGCGTTTCTTAATGCATATTGTACCCGCACTAAAGAATGTCATCAGGACTAGCTCGGAGATATCACACATTGTGCGAAACTGATGGGTCTATTACTTTTGTATAATAAAAAGAAACATTTTTAGTTGAACTCTAAGTACTAGAAAACGAAAATAAATTCTCTTTTAGTTTTTTTTTCGAGTCATAATAAACATCCCATTTGAATATATATTTTATTAGTTTCTACTTACCATGGCTGCTGAAATTTTATTATCGATATCAGTTAAACTAAAATAGAAAAAACAAATAAAATAAACTAGTAGTATATATATATATATATATCATGCCAATATCATCGATTAAGATGAACAAGAGAAGAAGAGCAAAAATTAAATAAATTTTGAGAGTGAATAATAATTAAAAGTTTTGTTCTTGCCCTATATAGATATATATTTTTAGCACAGCATTGAACCATGAGAAAAAAATATATGATATAAGCGTGAGTATCATTCTATCAATTAATTGCTAGTCATTTGAATTTTTATTGATCTTAAGATATTCTTGTTGATGTGCTTTTATTGTTCAAGTACATTAATGAATATGAGATGCAAGAAAGATAGATATTTTTGCATTCAATACCTGCGCTGTCGCCTATTTCTATAACGTCCTCGTCTCTCTGTTATACTGAAGCTTGAAAATTCGCCGAAAGAAGTAAGACGATAAAGATATTAAAACAGGATTTTTAACATACTTATTTTGTTTTGTTGGTGTTGTGAGCTCTTTGAGAATTTTATTGGTGATTTCAGTATTTTGACTGTTCTCACTATTCAATGTATCCATTGCAGCAACAGCTGTATCAGTCGTTTGAGGTAGATTTAATTGTGCACCTGTTCCTGTCAATGCCAATATATCATTTAACGAAGCTGTCGTTGCTTTATTTGGGCTGAGTAAATTATTAGGATTAGCTGTTTGTATTGTTATAGGTGACATGAGCGAGTGGGATGATTGTTGAGCATTGATAAATGCAGGCGACGCTGATAATAGATCGGTGACATATGTGGAATTTGTTGTTCTTAATGTATCATTAGTAGCGTTTTGGCTCGGTATTGTTATAGGTTTCGTCTGATTTATTTGTGCTGCAGTTGTTTTTGATAGATCAGGATTAGTAGTATTAGCTACTGTTGTTAGAGGTTTTGTTGGTACTGCTGTGTTTGCTGTTGTTACTTTCGGTACCATGGATGGTTGAACAAGGTTTTTTGCTGATGATATATCTTGTTTAGGAGAAGTGAGCATAGGTGCTGATTGTTGCGTTTGTGGTTGTCCTGGATAGGATTGTACTTGTTGTTGTTGCTGTTGCTGCTGTAAGTCAGTCATATTATTCAGAATAGTTTGAGCGAGTGAATTCGGTCGTGCTGGTGGTGGAATAATTGTTCCTGGTTGCCCAGGCTGCGGATAAGGTGCGATAACTGTGTAAGGTGATGAATTATTCGGTGGTACTTGTGAAAGATATGTTGAATGAGGATGCTGACCGGCATACATAAAAGATCCTGGAGGAGCACCTAGTTGAGCATTTTGTAAGTAATCAGCAGTCAGATTTGGAAATGGGTTACAAGAGATCACTGGATTTTCACTGGTTCCATCTGGAGCTAAATGATATTTAAAAAATAAATCAAAGAACATAATGTTTATTTCACTTCGATGTAATATTGTGATCGAGATTAGATCAAATATATAACTATACCTGTATCCCCAAGTCGCATAGGATCACCGAGATTTCCAGTTGGTATTTGAGATGCTTGCTGTTGAGGTTGTGGCATTGGTGGAGGTAGATAAGAATTCGTAGCAGCAGCTAATGCAGCCCATTGAGCAGCATATGGGGAATAGGGCGGTAGAAAAAATTGATAATAACCAAATTGAGGATGACTTGGCAGAATATATGGTTGATTTGGTCCTCCCATATTAGGCATTGCTGTGGGTGGATAACCAGGAAGGAGACCAGCTGGTGGTGGAACATTCGCTGCTGGTACAATTGTTGCTGGATTATTCATTGCTAATCGTTGTTGTTGTTGTTGTTGCTGTTGAAAAGCAGCTGTATTAGACTAAATTTCAAAACGAAGAGCTTTCATTGATGTATACACGAACACATGACAAAGCTGATAGTTCAATTCTACATATTTTATGCAGCACGTTTTTTAATGATTTTAGAGTGTTTATATTTGGTATCTATACACCTCATCATTTTCCTTTCGATAGTGTTTCAAAAAAATAACGAAGGTGCTTACAGCATTTGTTGCGGCAAGTGCTGCTATTAAAGCAGCATTAGGATCACTCTGTGGAACTAGTGGCACATTAGATGGTATTGTCGTTATTGTTGGTGCTGTTGCTAATGTTGTTGGTATATTGGAAATGTTTATAGGCTCATTTTCAACCGTATTATTCACCGGTGGATTAGTTGCAGCTGCAATGTTTTCAGGTGGCTCATAATCATTTACTTTCCATCGGCCACGTACAAAATTTCTATCAACACGAATCATTTGAAAACGTGATGGGCATACTGATTCATCTGTAGAGGTAGCAGATGATGGCGGTGGTTGTTGTTGTTGACCAACAATAGTTGCCTCATCATGATTAACAATTTGATTTGTTTGTGGTTTATCGACATTGACAACATGAAATTTGCCAATCAGTTGTTCATTATTAGTTGCCGAATGATTTACTGTTGGTTGACCATTCATAGTGTTTTCTTTTTTTTTTATATTTCTGTTTCTTAATTTACTGGGATTAATAATTAATAAAGATTAGATGCATTGATAATTTTACCATGTTGTAAAATTTATATTGTCTGCAAAAGAAAAAAAGAATATTAATTCAACATGATCAAAAATATTCATTGCACAGATTTATTAAAAAAAGAAACAGTATGAAAAAAACTCATTCTAATAGTAAAATATTACTGAATTGCGTAGGAAATATTTGTTTAATTTTATCTAAATCAAGAAAAAAAATAATCATAAACGTATTTCTTAATGTAGAATGCGGAATATTCACCACTGATTTCTTTTAGATTAACATTTCTTTGATTAATCATTATTAATAGTTCACGCATATCCGATCGTTTAGCTATTATCCATGGATCATTCTCACGTTTGACCATTATATTACCGGACGGATGAAACCTAAAGATATGCCGATAACTTTCAAGTGTACTGAAAATCATCAACTCAATCGTACCATTGCAAATCTTCAGCAAGTGTATTCATAATACTGACGAGAATATTATTTGTTGGTTCTCGATTCCAATCCATTGTTGATGAATGTGTCATATTCATTTTATTGAAATAAATATTCTTTACACTAGGATCGGTTCTATAATATAAATATATATATATTTTTTTTCCAATCAATATAATGTAATTTGAGTACAAACGCTGGATATTTTTTTCGTGAACATTCTTCAAAATAAGGTAAGATTTCATCGAGATCTTTCTTTAATAATTCAATTTTTTCTAGTGTTTGCGCCATATTAGACAGTTCTTCATCTGCAATAAAAACTTAATAACAATATGCAAATAGATAGACACTTACCATTATGAAAAACACAAAAAATAGTAAACCAATTGAAATTTATAGCAACTATTTGATATGGTAATGATAAATCACCGAGAAAACGCTCTTGACTAGTTACGTGTGTTGATACAAGTAACGCATCGGTTGGACTTGCACTTGATTCAACTGTTAAATACCTATAAAATGTTATATTTACACGGATGACTTGCAAAAAAGTCAAATGAGATAATATGATGAATGCATCCTTTTGTTCCTAGGAAATGCGCTTTCTTATGACATAACCAATGAAAAAAAATCGATCGCATAGCCATTTTCTAGTCTTTAAATGATCGGTGATATTATCAAGCTTTAATTCTCAGGAGAGTTTCAGTATTACACAAGTCTATGAAGAATTGTAGTACTAAAAATGTTGTTTGCCCTCGGTTTTTGTGTTTTTCTCGAGATTCAGCGTTAATTAAATAGAAAAACTCAATTGCCTTTAAGCTATTGCATAGAAGATGAACTGGAAAAGGCTTTGATATTTGACATAAGATGTGATGCACTGTAAATGAAATCGTTTCTTACATTTCATAGTATACATAAAACTTGATCTGGAAATCCTGATTGGTTTATTTTATCATAGAATTGTCTCGCGAGACAATCCAACACATTCGCTAAAATAGCTTTCGATTAATTCCTCCTGCTCATAGAATAAGAAAATTATAGGTGCGAAAATGTCGATCAAATTTAAAAGAGTTAATTCGTATTACATACTAATTATAAATAATAAACATGACAAGCGAAAGCAACCCATCTATTAATTTTTAACTTATCAAAAAATTGAATGTAGTAATGATTGTCAATGTCAATGTATAAAAATAAAATTCAGCGATCCTGTTAGTTATTATCTCAGCAGGAGTCTTTCAATTCATAGAAATCTAAGACTTTGCCTATAATCGGTTAATGGATAAGAAATTTCTAAAAAAGAATATATTTAAAAAGATGTCGCCATGAAAAATTGATTGCTTAAGTTACGTGCAGTCTCTCATGTTATGTCTAGTGACCAAACCCTTAATGGTTAATTGATAGACGTTTCTAGGCTGAAAAACTTCTTGTTTTGATGAGCGCAGTTTTCTGTATTTCTCTTCACTCGTAAAGATATTTCCACGCGAATATTTATTACGCAGAACAAATAATGACATTTCCAAACTAAGCTATTTATATACATTTTGTCAATAGTAAAGAACGCTTTTGAGTATACATACTAAGCTTATTGAAAAATGCTCAAAAAAAAGAAATGCAATTTATCTATTATGATGGATAACTAGCTAAAATATTCGTGGTAACGTCAATCCAATGTAATCTATGGAAAAAAATCTATACGACCTAGGAGTTTGAGAATCCCGGAGAATTAGGACTCTCCATACTTTTAAACACATGACAACAATGAATCTTCTTCTCATTTTAAATTAGTAAATCTAGTAAAAAAATTTTTAAAAATCATATTCTAAATTTTGCTAAGCATCATCTATTTCTTGAGGTACGAAATGAAAATTCTGACATTTCTCCTTACCGTATAGTAGATGTATTCAATAATGATTTCAATTGTGGCCAATAATTAACTCGAAAAAATGAATAGATTAGCCTAGTATCATCTTGGTCAAGACCACTCCTAGGAAATTAAAATAAAAAAAGAAAATGTATATATATTTATGATAAAAATACAGACAACAGAAATTTAATATACCATATAAGTTGGTTTCTATAAAGAAATAATGTTTCCTTCAATGATGCAAAACGTAATTCCAATCGACGTATCAGTGATTGAATTTTTAAGTAGACTTTTTTTTCCACCTGGAAAAATTGCACACCAAAATAGGAAGAGTCAATTGTTGCATCAAGTATCATTGTGTGTAATCGATATGCAATAAACTAAATGAAATAAGATCGTTGTAAAAGATAGGTTATGCTAACTTCAAATTTTGTCCAACAATAAAAGGAAGCAAATTTTAGATTCTATCTCCTCTAACAAACGACTTGTAAACTTAGGCTTTTGATCGTGAATTCGAAAATGACGAATCTTATTCAATTACATATTTTGACAAGGTTGTATTTGTTTTTCTCCATCAAAATTTACATGATTTAGATTAGACCTATTTAACATGCTCCAGCTGTTATCATTGACATACAGACAAATTCGTTTTCCATCCTGATAGTCAATGCCTTTCTTTTGTATATATGACCTTGCATTATCTACTGGATAATTGAAATTCTTATCTGAGACTTGTGATAGTGTTGAAATAGTTTATTATTTACAGGAAGAAGAGAATTAAGTTTATTTTAGTCAACGGACAATTTGACATATGGAATAATTCATTTGTCGAAATAATGAATTACGTCGACAGTTTGCAGAGCATGCTAAATAATGATAATATCAATCTTATAAGCTTTTTTTTATATAGATAATCGAACACAATAAACGTTTTTGATTGCACAGATAATGTTACCAAAAGATAAATTATTTTTTACGATAGAAAAAGAACTGATGTTCACGTTCTATGTTTACGCAAAGATCAATAAAACTATGGAAATATGAAGGCTGTGTCATATGATGTAATTGCACTTTTAGTTGAAACTAGTTTCGAGAGCGCATATTAAAAAAACAAAAAAAAAAAAGAAGCATCATATTATGGACCACCTGCTTCCTTTTCTGGAACATTAAAATAATCAGTCGTTATTAAACAACCCTATAATAATATTCTTCGTATATATTGAAATTCGACCTTGAAGTACAAACAATTCAAATCATAATACAAACAAACAAGTGACTCATAGAGTAACACATACACAATCAGTCGATCTCAACATTGTGTTCATTACATCGAAATCAACCATTTTTATTTTTGCTCTATCGATGAATCGACACATAATTAACGTATCTATTTACCTTATCAAAATACTTTTTAAGAATGATTCTACATTGGTCGACACCATTAACTTGAACTAATGAAGCAATCGTTCCATGTTCTAACTTGATAAAAATCATTGAAGTACATAAATTATCATTATGCTATGATTGTAACTTACAGCAAAATATCTGTAGGATATTTTTAAAACCGATAGCATTAGTCTATCATTAATATGTTCATCATAGTATTCCATAATTAATTTTTCATCTTTTTTTCTTTCAATACTTGGTACATGAAGTGTCTTAAGTAAACAAAGAAACATCACGAATGTTTAAAGAAAATGAATCCAAAGCAAGTTCTTTTGTTTTACCATTGCAATGCAAATATCATTTTCAACTTGATAAAATAAAAGGCGAGTCTTTTGAAAATGCACACAATCACAGGGATCATCGAAAGCAAATGTTCTTGAAGAAATAAAGGTTTTTTTTTCATAATGTCAAATAGATATTTAATTTAATAATTAATTATACTCAGTAAATTTCACTAAACCTTCACAATAGCCAACTGTACGCGTTTGTCGGTTGAATTCAACATCAGGTGGATAATAATAGAGAATTTTTTGATGTTCCTATGAAAATTAGTTTCATTATATATAAAAAGAAAACGAAAATTGTTAGTTTTAGATATCTAACCTGTCCTTCTTTTTGACATAGTAATGGACAATAAATAAAATAATCAACAAGATAAACGTTCGACGAGATCGGTTCGTTGCTTGTTGTCATCTGATATTGAATATTATTTATTGAAATATGCGCAGCTCGTTGCTATTTTGACTCTCGAGAGAATTCAATCATCAGCGTTTCTTTTTTTTTTCAAAAACAACACTTGGACTTTGTGTTCATTTATTTTAATTGGATACGTGAAACGAGAAATAGAAATGCTGAAACATACCACCTCGAATAGAGTACGTCATCAAGATCGATTATTAACTACATCTATCGAACAGAGAAGTACAGAAGCATATAGTTTACACTTATCAATAATATATTCAATGATTTGCCCAGATATTATAATTAATCATAAGTTAGCATCGAAACAAAACAGAGTTTATTATTTAATTGAATTTTTTCTTTCGATATATCATTTAGATTGAATGATATCTTTAGATGTAAATTTTCAACTGCAATACTTTCAACGTTCACAGATTACTATTTGAAATGCATAGTTTAGAAATTACGCTTGATTTATTTGTTACCAAGAATTTCCTAACAAATGCCCTTGAATGATTCTAATAGCTAACGAATTCTTCTAGGTATTAAAATAAATGAATATTTTCTGTTCTGTATTATAAATTAACTTGTGATTGTGTGTAAGTTATAATCATTTCTATCGACAATACGAGTCGAATGCTGTCGATTATTTTTGGAGATCGTTTTCCCGATGCGTACTTTTTCACTGTAAATGTAACGTATTTACAAATCGCAGCAATCGCGCTATACTATTATTCGTTGGAAATAACAAAGCACGACGTTATCACATGTTTATGAGCGTGATACATAATCAGAAATGACCTTATCATAAGCGCAGAAAGATCCTGTTAGTAATTTGCGTCGAACAGCGATGCTGATAATAATAACAACATTAAGTCAAAATACAATATCTGACAACCAACCAATCAATGATATTATCGTCTCCAATCGTATTCTTCTGACTATAAAACTAACAAGGGAAAATTCGAAGATAATTTTAATAAACACTAAGTTTCGCATGTACGAATAAGAGAAAAAGAAATGAAACTATTTATTTAGTAATCTATTTTTCTTCTAATCTTTTTATGATTAGTCAATAATTGAAAATATCTAATCGTTAATCCTTTTTTTTTATAGCTGATCATAAATTTCTTTACTATGATTTTGATAATAGACTATACCTCTCTACGAAATTTCTTCGTTGTTATAAAACTGCTAAGATCATACCTGTCAACATAATCATTTGTATTTTTATCGACTTGATAGTATTGAGAAGAATTGTGTTTGCGTGCATATATAAAATCGTTCCATTGAATAGAAATTTTGTTGTAATGAAAAGTCGTTTAAGAAGTCGTCAACGATTTTCAACGCCACAATTAGAATATTTACCACGAGAAAGATTAGGACGTACAAAACGTATATTATCTTTAGGAGTATCACCATCAAAAAATGATAATTATATTAATAGTTTGGATAATGAACAATTAATACAAGAAATAGATAGTCTCAAGTATGTAATTGCATCATTCTATAAAACTATTTCTCTTTTAAATTATCAATTGAAGAGAAGAAAATGAAAAATTACATTCGGAAAATTTAATTTTTGCACATTATTTACGACGTGTTAGTAGTTCGGGACTTATAGAAACATTTGAACAATACGCAAGTGAAAATGATATTATTGACAAGGAAATCCGTATTGATTCGAAAATAAATGCTATTTCGAGTAAATTACCGAAAGTAGCACGACGTTTATCGAGTAATTATTATGACTTACTGTTGTTTCTTTTTATTCTGAAATTTGATTTGCTGCTATTGGCATTTTTAGTGAGACGAGGCTCAACGGATGCAACAAAATCGATGCGACTATGGAATAAATTATTGTCGAATTGGCGTGAAAATGTTGATGCACCACGTCTTTTACGAGTTGAACAAGAGAAACTATCGATAGCTGCATATGAAATTGAACAAACGCAGTTAGATTGGCAAAGAATGAGAGCGAACGCACTTCTAACATTAGACAAATTAGATGTGAGTTAAGAGGAGTTTACGTATACAAATCGTGTCTAAGTTAGAATTTTCGTTGAGTCATTTTACAAGAGATTAACAATACCATACTTGATAATTTAGTTGAAATTACTTTTTCAATTTAAAAAAAAGTTTCGCTGTGCATTTTCATAAGTAAATACCAAAATACATAAAGAATCAAGAATTAAAAACTTTGATTTTCATGAGTCTTTTTCAATTTTCTATTCAGCTGAGATCACAATAAACATTGAAGAACATTTAAATAGGCATGAATTTCTGCAACATCTAAAGAGATAATAGTTGGACTGATCATCACTGAAAGACTTTCGCTTAATTTTACGAAATATCACGTTTTTTCCTTTAAAAACAACTTAGCCAGTTCATTAAAGGCATACTTGAATGGTAAAAGAGTTTATCAGATGATGCTAATTAAGAAATGAAAGACGTCATTAATTTAACGAGATTGTGCTTAGCGTAGTGCGTTGGCGGTAATACTCTTTGTCTGAAGAATCCTCATGATCTCCACCTACGAGAACTCCCTGGGTGAAAAACACATTTGAAAACTTTTAACTTAGATATAGCATTTATGTGGAGAAAGACTAACGGAAATGAAATGGAAATCATGCTAAAAGCTATATTTGTGATGAAATTTTCAGCAACACTGAATTTCAAAATATGGTGTTAACAAAAGTAGTTTTCCACGTATATTCTCTTTTTGAAGAAGGTAAAGGTGACCCTTTTATTTTTCTATCATTGTGAAATGACCTAGAAGAATGTGAACTATTTTCAATCCATAACTATATTCGTACTCAGTCTTATCGTTCACCACTGACAAAGTTTACTTTTAAAGAAAATTAAGCATTCTCAAAAATACTAAACATAGATATTGTCTAGCCTGAAACGTTTCCTACAAATTGCACTGTCAAGTATTGAAAATATATATTTATTAAAAAATATAATGTACATCAGTAACTCTGTATTTTCAACAAGTACTACTAATGTGTGTATGTCCAAGTTTTTCATAGTATCCAGACTAAATTCAGTGCAATAGATAACGATCATTCAGATTTCTATGAAATTAAGAAAAATGCAATATTCAATTTCAGTGCTATACTACCGGGTGTTCCAAAAGTAGCTTTAAATAAAAAAAATTAATATTTCCACTGCTCTTCATTAAATGAGCTCATTTGTTTCCTGGTGGTGGAGGATACTTTGAAGTTTTTTTTTCATTGGAAAATTATGAATAGATACTGCTTTGAACTATCACTTTTAACTTGAATATCGAAATGTATCCATTTTCGATTTCTAAAAAAATGCTTTCGAGGGAGAATCCNAAGCTTTTGCGACCATATTGCTCTCATTGCTAGACGACCGCTGGACAATAATGACTTCCAAAAGGTTCATGCTCTTGTGCAGTTTTGGCCGAGATGTGGAATTTTTAGTGACTTATCTCTTCGATGAGCCCAATTTTTCGAAGAAAATTATAGTTTAGAAATTTTGACCTGAAACTTTGGCCAAAATGAGGTTTCACTTAGAGTAGTTTCTGTACAAAATTTCAGAACTTTTGGGTATAGTCGTTCCGAGATATGAATTTTTCAAATTTTGCACAATATCAACGGAACAGCGCCTAAATTTTGAAAAATTCATATCTCGGAAAGGCCATATCCGAAAATTCTGAAATTTTGTACAGAAGCTAGTCTGAGTGAGACCTCGCTTTGGTCAAAGTTTCAGGCCGAAATTAATAATCTCGGGAAATTTCCTTTGAATGTTCTTTTTAGAAAATCGAATATCGGTACATTTCGATATTCAAGTCAAAAGCGATAGTTCAAAGCAGTATCTATTCATAATTTTCCAATGAAAAATAACTTCAAAGTATCCTCCACTAGCAGGAAAAAAATAAGCTCATTTGATGAAAGAGCGGTGGAGATATTAATTTTTTTTATTTAAAGGAACTTTTGGAACACCCGGCATTTTAGAATTACTCCTGTAGAAACTAGTTGCAGCTAATTTTTGAAAAGCTAAAATTCGAGACAGATCTTTTTGATTGCGCTCGGTCATATGAAGCATGATCGTGTATTTTTTCTATAAAAATTCTTGAAACAATGCGAAGTAGAAAAATATTTGATGAACTAATTTTATTTAGGTTACTCTGCGTACCACTGAATCTGATATAATTGCTGAACAATCACTGCAACTTGATCTAGGAAAATATATAAACCAATTTAAATATAACACTAACGAAAGAAAATCTAACGGTGCACGTTTTATCGTTCCAGTTGAAACTCTCATCGGTCGTATCACTAAACGAATGGAACAACATAAGCGTTTAATTGATTATTTAAATATGGATATTCATCGTACACAAGCACGTATTCGAGCTGTTGATGCTCTACTACGAAACTTTGATGATTTACATGAAAAAACAGATGAAGTCGATATTAATTTTGTTCGAACAAAAAAAATCGATTATTTAGACACATTTAAACGCCTTGAGAAACAATATACAATGGATAGATCCTCACAATATCCATTATTACGTGAATTACAAGAATGGAAAAAACGATTATCGGAACAAGAAAAATTAAAAATTCATGATGACTATAAATGTGAATTATTAGAAAACTATTTAGAAACAATGAGTAACGAATTTGATTCTTTTCAAAACGAAATTGAATTGATTTTGAATGAAAATTATTCGTTAAAAAATCGAATAGCTGAAGTTAAAAAAGTGCCAACTATAACAGAATATGCTCATAGTATTCAACGAACAAAAAGATTACAAGATGATATTGATATTTGGACACAAAGAGTTAGCATGGCTGAAGTAAGTTTCTAGCAGATTCGAAACTTTCAAAACAGATCGATTTAAACTGCGAAATGTATTCTTCAATGGGATAGTAGCATCAAAAAGTAAAAGCTTAACCATGTTTTTCTTGTATGATATGCATTTCAAACAGTTGTAGACAAATCTATCCAATGAATTGTAAGGCTAAAGTTTCGGAAAACGAAATAATACTTTCTTCAAAATTGACAGCTCTCACAAAAGTAAACACTTCGTTTTTTTTGCGAATATTTTGAGCGTTCATCTTATCGATAATTTTTGAAATCTTTAAAATAGTATACCTGAGAGTCTTTAGAGATCTCATAAATATTTATTTAGTTATCCTGAAGTCTTATTTTCATAGTCCATTTGTTAAGATGAAGGTTTTGTTTTGTAAACTTACTCAAGTTTCTAATGCATTTTCAATCAATAGGTGATATTGTACTGAATTATGTGTTTTACTATATCCTTTTAGGAATTAATATTAGATAGAAATTTCAATTGATTATATAAATCGTTTATTTTAATATAAAAAAAATGCTTCAAATAAACAATATATATCATACAAAAATTTAATCATATTCGAATAAATATATTTCTATAATTCTAAATGAATAGTATTATTTTATTTTCTACTAGACATTTTTATCACAACTGAAACGGCAAACAAAGTCACCAAAAGTTCTGCCACCGTTACAGGCAAATATTATAGATCGCAATCAATCATTACCACTTACAATCGAATAAACTCCACTCGTACGCCGTGGTTGTGCACCACCACCACCAGCAGCAGCTGCATTAGCACTTTCTTCAAAAGGTTTTCCATCGGAATATTTTACTTTAATTCCACTTGTTAATGTGTACTGAACTAGAACAGGTCCGCGAGGTTTTTCTTTAAAACTGTTCATACTTTCTGCATGCGTTGTGTGTGTATCTTGATTATGCGTAGTACGTGATTTACCATTATTCGTGGGAGATCGTTGTCGTGTTGTTTTATTAATAACTGGAAAAAATATATCATTAACTTTATTTGGTGGAATTTTATCAAATGTTTTCATTCTTTCATTAAGTATACGTTGAGTTTTCGTCATAGTTGTTAAATCAACTGGGGTTGATGGTGGTATAGGATGACTTTTTGACGTAACTGATACGTTTTTTCTTGGCAACGAATTTTTATTTGTTGATGCAGATGAACGTGTAGTCGTTTTAGCTGATTTATTAGCACGTTGTTGTTGCTGATAAAGATTCAATTGTTCTTGCAGTCGAGCAAGACGCGAGGGATGTGTTTTAATTAAATTCATACGAAATAAATATGCTTTAAAACCTGCATAATAATAAACAAGTTTATCTTTAACTAGCACTGTACGTGCTTCTTCTAATGAAGGAAAATCATTAACATTTGATGTTAAATATTTTTGTAATGAACGTACAATACGTGTTTGTAAATCAGTATTGGTAAAATCAAGACGGCAATTAAAAGCATTTGATGTTACATTAGCTTCAAAATATGTTTCAAGAACATAACGAACTTTTGCTTGTAACATTAAATCATTTGATATTTCTTTTATACGATTAGCATCAATACAAAACAAAAAATCTTGATCTATATATGGAGCTTTTTTTTCATCTACCCAATGTGTTAAATAGGCATAGAAATAATAGAAGCGTTCATTAAAACGACCAACAGCAGCATCGGCTATTAATTGAAATAATTCAGCGTAATGTTTTTTTGTTGTTTTACCTGTACCATCATTATTGGATGCTAATGCTTCAACATCTGGATCAAACAATGCACCCATATCATCGTCATCAGCACCTCCTTTTCTACCATCATTTACATCGTTAAATAATAGGGTTAATTCATCGTATGACTTTGAGAGAAAATCATCTATAGAGTCAATTTCAAATTCTTGTATACGTTCGTTACAATAGCGAACAAATTCATCTTCAAATGCATTATGTATTTCACGATAAACGTTTTGAATGAATTGTGAATCTGGACGGCCATCATTGATAGCTAATGTTTCGGATTGTTCATCGCTTAAGGGAAGAATATTTCGTTTTGAGTTGACATCAAAATAAGTTTTTCGTAAACGATCAAGTTGTTGTTGTTTTTCGTATGAATTTGTTGATTCCATCCACTAGAATAAAAGGAAACAATGGAAAAAAGATGTGTCCATTCGACACGATTCCTAATATATGCGAAGTATTTAACTGTCAGATGTTTTTAGTTTCTCTTCGTCATCAAAAAGAAAAGATCAAATTTCATACTTAATCGAAAATTGAAATAATTATTTCGGGAACTCGAAATCTTTTTTTTTTACTGATCAAATATTTACAAAAAAGCATATGCTACGTAAGTAAACAATAATGTATGAAAGTACATTGAAATACTCGAATCGGGATCAATATTTTCACTTCTACATAGGGAAATACTAAATCTTCTGAAAGAATAAACAATCACAATTTTGCACCTCAATGTTATAGATACTACCCTTTCCTGTCTCCACAGATGTTCTTTAGCTTCGGAAAAAAAAACAATTTTTGAAAGTCTATTGCTCATTTCGAGTTATTCCGATAGATAACTCCAAAGAATCTTATGAGTTTGTTTTTCTCTTTTAAATATTAAATAGACAATAAATATATTTCAAAATAGAAAATACCTTGATAACTTCAAATATAAAACTTAGCTTCTGCTCGAATTTTGTTGGTGCTGTTTTGCTTGACTTTGTAAAATGTTGGAAATCAGTCAAGAATAATCGTTGAGAATCTTTTGCCATCGTTGCTATTTTACTAGGTAAGACTCGATCAATATAAACTCCTGTTTCACGTCGACGCATTTGAGCGTTTTTTTCAGTATTTGTTGTTGCTGATTTTTCTTGTGCTTGCTTTAATCGTCGTTCTCGTGCTGCTTTCAAAGCTCGTTTACGATTTTCTTCTATTTTACGTAATCGTTCGAGTTTTTCAGCACGTAAACGTTGTCGTTCGTCATCCGTCATGGCATTTTCTAAGGCTTCCAAAAAGCGTTCTTGTCTTTCTGTGGGTGCCGATGGAACAAAACGAGTTAACCATGGACGTTTTATATAAATCGCATCATGCGATACTTGAATTTCTGTGTTGGGAGAGCCCTTTCGTTGCATTTGTTTCTTTGAAGCTGGCACTACTCGCTTTTGTCGTTCACCATGTTTTTCATCTTCATCTTCATCGTCTTCGTCCTCGTCACTTCCAATGATGGATGGCGCAGGTGATGATGTGAGATAATAAGCAGCCGTAAAACGATCAACATCCTCTTTTATACAACGTAGCCAAGCGTCTTTTAATATTAGTAATGCCCGTTTAAATAATGGTTCGAATGTAAGTTTATCAAATTTATAATTATGAAATGTTTCAACCCATTTTCTTATTTGAATATCTGGCATAAAATTATCCAGAGATAACTTAGCTGAATTACCTGAAAATAGAGAAAATCATTTTGTAGATTCGATAGGTTTTCTTTTAAGTCTAGTGGTAACGAGTTTATCATATCTATACATCGTGAAATACACTATCTGAGGATTTTATTGTGAATATTTCATTTTTGGCTACTGTTATTTTGATGCTATGAAATATAGAAAAATTATAGGTAAACAATGTAAACTAGACTTTGCTAACTTCAGAAAGTATATCCGTTCGGTCAAATTATTTAGAATTCTTCTGATGTTTAGCAAAAATTCTGAACTGTACTTTCTGTATCTCTTGAGTATTTCAAAATTTTCTTTGTTTTTTGTTTTGCTTTGAAAAACTACTATATGAACCCAACGTATTTATGATCAAAGTATCGGATTGTATCTAATACTTCATAAATATCATTAATATTATCTCACGTCGAGTTCTTGTTTTATTATTGGCATCTTACCAAAATAAGTATTTAAAATCGATAGACCATGTTGACGTTCAAGAATTTTATCTTCGACATTTGAATAACGAAAATCGTCGACATCATAACAAAATAGCATCAATGGTAACAATAGACGTTCTTTAAATGTAACATATCGAAGAAAAAGTCCACCGGCTTGCTTGTCTTGTCGAATAATAGTTAGATATTTTCGCATAAATAAATTATTAAATGATTCTTCAATTTTATCTTGATTTTCTTCATTTTCTTCATTTGAAATAATCTTTTCATTTGTTGTATAATCATCCGAAAGAAATACACGTGTCATTTCAATTAGACTGGCTCGAGCTCTCTCATCGATTGGATATAAACAAACATTTTCTGGTTGTTTCATGTCTATTGGAAGATGTAAAGGTGGATGATGATCTTGAAATAATCGATGAATTATAAATCTAGCTGACCAATACATACGAAGACGACGTAAAACATCATATTGTACTTGAAGAAAAACATCGTGTGTCAATATTCCAGATGAATCCGAATAAGCACGGCGAATTTTATTTTGTAGATGACGCATAAATGGTAAATGATATTTACCATCGTTTAAATCTCGAAATAAACGTGTACGTGCAGCAACATTTTCTACTTGATCAAGACCAAGCATTGTATCTTTGAAAAATTCACAGTCCATCCAAAAACGATAAAGATCATAACCGCCTTTGGTTGTTTGAAGAAAACGAACAAATGATTGCATGCCCTGGAATGACCCTAAATTAAAATAACTATAGGATTTTACTCTTATCTACTATGTTAGGAAAGTATCAATGGCTTTTGTTTTTCAAGAAAGTCAAAATATGTATATCAACTATTGTTTAGAATTTTAATTGTCGGCTTTGAGTTTTCCTGTATAATATGCGCATTCACACGTTTCGGAACAGAGAAATCGTAAAATTATATTCATAAAATACTATCAAGACGAGATATTTTGTAACCTTCAATCGAAGAAAATTTATACTTTAACAAATGATCATCTAGCAATTGATTGTCTGTATTTATGAATAATGAAAACGTTCACTTTAGGACTTACCAAGATATTTATATTTAAGTTGACTACTTGAACTTTGTATTTCTAAACCGAAATCTCCAATATCATTACTATCTTCTTCATTTTCTGTTTCTTCAAAATATTTCATTTTAACACTACTATACATTGATAAACTATTTGGATCATTTGGATCATCGGATGAATTATTTTCATTATCTCTTGGTAATGATTTTCGTTGGCTTGTTTTCGAACTTGACGATCGTTTTGACATTTTTCCTAGTTGTCTTGGTTGTAGACTTGGAAAAAATATCGCAAGACAACTAACTAAAAACAAGTCGAAAATTGCTTTTTCGAGAACTACATAAAAATCAACTAGCTCATTAATTCACCTAAATTAGCTGGTACGGAATAAGCTCGACTACCAGGTCTTAAAAAAGCTTTTGGCATGCGTAAAATTTCTGATACCATAATATTATTTTCAAACATAGTATTTGCATTAGCAAATGGTTCATTTTGTTCTTCATCTTGTTGTTCTTCATCTTCTTCAAGTGTTGCTGTTTGTGCCATACCATGTCCAGTTGAATTATCTGTTGAAAGTGTTCGAGCAGCTGTATAAACACTTCTAGAAGACGTTACGAAAACGAAATAAAAATACGAATTATTTTGTTTTAAAATATTTTTAAATGAAACTTACTGTCGACTATAACCGCCGATACCTTGACTAGAATATTCAGATGGTTCATTTTCATTAGCTATTGGTCGTAGTATAAGTTTACATAATTTATATTGTCGATAGAATTCAGTACGCCAAAAAAGACCAAGGCGTTCAGTTTTTACCCAATCCATGATTTGTGATTGATGAGTTTTTTGCGAATTTGCATTGCGTCTTTTCGTATGTTCGGGTACTTCATCTAATTGTATGATGTCCGAAAAGCCACTATAAAGACTATTAGTATCGGTATCATCTGTTTTTTTAACATTATCATCAATAAGAAGTTGCTCATTATTTGTATTCAATAGGTTATCGGAAATTTTCTCAATAAAAGTATTTAATTCACGATTATATTCAAGTTTTTGTACAAACGTACCCAAACGAAGAAATTCATTAAAATATTCAACAAATATATCATCTAATGAAAGTAGTTCATCAAAATCATGTATGGTACATGAATCGGCAAAAGATGCAGACGGTTGTTCGGGCATTTTGAGTTTGTTGGTGTGCAATGCAATGCAATGATGTTTACTTTTTTTTCTCGAACGGAACAACGAGTGGGCAAAAAGAAAAAAATCAAACACATATATTCATTCTTTTTTTATGTTTCATCTCATCATGATGTGATGTGTTTGACTTCGATTGGCATGAGAACGACAGGAAAAGAAAAGAGAACAAAGCAGTTGCCGTTGCTACTTAACTGATGAGAGATTACGAACATCATTGTGCAAACTCAATGGCAATCATATCGTAATAAAATTGCAGAAGAAAAATTTTTTTTACAATCATTCTAGACTAGCAAAGCTTCTTTTTATGCTAATTGTCAATTTTATTTGTTGATGATGGAATATCAATAACGCATGAATCTTGCCGTTGTTTTTGTTCTAAGGAATTGCTTATTGTATCGATACCTATCGACGTTGCTTCTAGGTGACGTCTTAATAATGGTATCAATAGGTGTGCTCGCTTTAAATGCATAGCTAATGCATGTCGACTTGCTCTATGAAACCATACATGAACACCCGATGCGCTACTCATATTTGGATCATTGACATCAAAATCAAGTACTGATGTTAAACATTGATCTAGTCTGGGTTTTCCATGTTTACCACCGCCAACAACAATGTGAGTCTGTCTTTGATCAGCTCTTGATAACTGACTCCAATGTATATGTAGTGCGCAATTATTCCTCACTTTATTCTGACAAATTTTTTCCATATTTATTTTTACTTGATTAGAAACAACTTGCGCTTGTCTCGATGGACAATAAGCACCTATGATACGCCAAGGTAAACCAAGCAAAATTGGATCTATTATTGGATTAAATGCAATCGATAATGTTGCTAAATCTGCACACATACAAACCATACTTCCACCGAGACTAGCACCAATTAAAATAACACGGTGATAAATTGTAGAATATAATTGTACTAAGTTACGATAGTATGTTAAACCTTCCCAGTTATAATCTGGATCTTGTAAATAGAAACATTGAGCTGGATCAGTTAAAAATATTGCATCGAAGTCATCGTTTTTATCATGATGTGATTGCTTTATTGAACCACTCCATTCTGTTGTTCTTACACCACCAACAATCATCGCTGCACCGGCAAAACTCATATACAATGTTGGTGAACGATGTGTACATGATAGATTCGGTTCAATATGTGCTGCAGAATCTCTTGCATGACACTGGCATTTTTTATTAGCTGGGCAATAGGTTTGCCGCTTTTTTTCCAAACGACTGAAACGTATGCGTGTAAATGCAGAGAATTTCGATAAGAAATATCCAGAGCCACGATGGCGCTTCATAAAAACAAATATGCAAGCTAGAGCAATAATAAAAACCGCAGGAACAATGAAAAATAAATACCATTTCCATTCGGACATGTTGCTATTCTATTTATAGGACTACAAAGGCGTTATCACTAAATAGAAGAAATCAACATTCAAAATATTCAGTTTTATAATCGACATCAGAGTGATTTGTCATTGCATAAATACATTGACAAGTTTTTTTTATTATTTTCATAGTCACGCTTCATTATGCAGATGAATATGAAGGGCTGACTTATATTTCATTGAAGAATGAAACAACTACGTCAGTACGATTTAAATAGAATATGAATACTACGCGAAAATATGGCGAATATGACTAAAAAAAGACACCAAATATTAAAAGCTTTATAAATAAATATATACAGATATACATGCATGCAACGCACCGCACTTTATGAACGTACTGTCTGGTCTTCTACTGCATAGATACGATTCATCATATGATACACTAAAAGTAAAGTTAATGATGCACACATTGGATCACATGTCGATTGCTCACAATCACTAAAGATACATAATTAAGTGCGACTATTTTGCGAGAAGCAAAGAGTTAAAATAAAATTATTTTCGATTTCATATGATGGCAAAATTAAGAAAACAATTAACTTCAGTTTATCACGTACGTGTGAATTTTTCACAAAATACTTTAAATCATGGTATAAATCTGTGAACGTACATCGTTTGCAATGATTAAAAACATCTGTTATAAATTTTAATGGTAAACAGCTGAAGTAAAACGAAACACAAATAAGACGATTAGCATGCTTGCTTTTGATTAATTGCTCGAACCTAGAAAAAAGTAAAGCGCAAAAAAACAAATCATAGATGTATCAATGGCTATCTAGGTGGAAAAAATATTTTTCACAATTGAAATAATTATCTGCAATTATTTTGATCTATTGTGTAGTGCATTGCCACATAATGTGTGTCGCCGTCTTGTAAAAAAGAACACATATCCCATAACTGACTAGTCTGATACATAGAATCTTAATATCATGATAATACAATACGACATATCTATCGGTGATACTTAGCCAATTTCACAGAGACAAAATTCATTTCTTTGTAATAACTTATGTTCTGAAATGCATTATAGAAAATCTTGGCAGTTTTTAACCTCTCAAAATCTAAACTGAGCAAGTTCATTTCATATGTTCATAAGCAAAAAATATCATATTAAGTATAAAATTTTTTAATTTGATTTTCATAAACAAGTTTGATTTGCTAATATTGCATGCGAATAATAGCTGTTAACGCAATCATTCAGCTGTCAGCCTTTATTTTGTAGTTGAACTTCGACATACGCATGATTAATTAAGCACGCGCTGTAGCATTCATGATGATGAATCAAAATATTTCGCATTCGAGAACATATGATTACGTGTGCGAGTGTCTCTCTCTGCTGGCGACTCCATTATAGGTAAATTTCGATGGCCTATAGCAAGAATCAAAAGGATTGTTGCTTGCGGACTTTTTTCTTGTTTCGAGTATTCTTCATGCAGGCGAAACTCATAGTAGTTAGATTATACTAGGCCTACCGAAAATACAAACTTGAAAAGTGAGCAGATAACGGGTCGAACAGTTTCGTGAAATTTCATCGTGTTTTTAAACCATTCATCATACTATGGAATAATAAATGTTTCGCTGCATAAAAGAAGAAACTGTTTATGATGTAATTTAAATGGTATCGAAGAAGAACACGTTAATAAAGCTTATTATAATTTAATTATTATTGATTTTACTCTTAGAAATAAGATTTTGTACAACTATGAACGAAGCAATCGTCGTTACTTTCAGTTGTACGAAAAACCCTGCAACAACTCGAAGTTTAGCAAAACAATTCAGAGAATTTTGTATATCACCCAGGGGGTGAATATGTGAAAAACAAGACTTGTGTACTGGAAATATTCTTTCCACAGTCAGCATTCAAGTTACGAAAAACACTTAATACATGTAAATATCTGTGCACTGTATATGGTCTTAAAAAATAAAATATCTTATTTGAATTATGTATTTACGTTTCAACAGGCAGCAAAAATTGAATAGAACGATATTATAAATTGAAACTTTTCCATGATTCTGAATAACGAAAACGAAAAACAATATTCTGTATTCAAATTTTTTAGTTGAACATGAATAATTTTTTGTAAAATTCATATACATGCTTCACAGTTCGTTGAATTTGATAGCACTAACAAAGTACTGATAGAGGTTTGATCACGGCATTATCAGCATTTTGAGTCTCACGTTCACTTTTTCTTTGGCGTACAAATGAAACTTTGACGCCAGGAAAATCAAAGAGAAGTACTTGACGGCTTAGTATAATTTATTTTAACACATCCATTACTTGAATAATTCACGAGTAATAAATAAAAATCTCGTGAATCTTTGGAAATTTTGTTTTCTGCCACCGATCAGCACTCTATTTCTAGTAAACTTCGGTTATGCACCATTAGATCAATTATGTTTCAATCTGCTGAACAAAGCAAAAAGTGCTTACATTTGTTTCATTCAAAAAAAATATTATTTCTACTAAAAGAGTTTCTAGCTCTTCTACGATAAATATACAAATATGAATGATTTTCTTTTTGTTTGTTAATTCTCAATAATAATTAAATTGAAATCTGTATTTCTTTCTCTATAACAAAGCGAAGAGACTAACAAAACAACAATCCTTCTAACAAAAAATAAATCTCAATTGACAACAAACATGAAAAGGGTATTTTTTGTCTTATGTGCTTATTTACTTAGACTGTCTAGTTACGTTGTTTATACAAGCAAAAGTCATTAACAACCATGCAAATCGTTTCTTTGAGTCTTTTTCTTTTTGCTATTCGATAAAACTTTAACATACGAAAGCACCGTTTACCGCTAAACACTTCAAAGCATAGAAAAAGGCTGCTTAGTAAACACAGAATGCAATACAGTATTCAAACAACAATAAAAGCAGCAGTAACGACGTGAATATTGGCGTACACTGAAAAAAAAAATACTCTTGCTTCTTTAATATGACATCGGATCCATCACTTACCTATCCATCTGACTATTATTATCCAGAATTTATTGAGAGTCGTCCCGATGATCCATTAAAATCTCCTTCGTCTCGTTTACAAATCACAACAGCTATTGATAAAGGCATCGGTTCGACAGTAAAACCTCTTAAAAATGCTGACCGAAACACTGAAACAGTAACTAAAACGACTTCAGCCAATAGAAATCAATCTCTCACTAACGTACCATTTGATGTTGTCACAGATCATGGTTTGCCTGATACAGGTATAATACAAGCACTAAAAACTGATCCGAAAAAGAATCTTCTACGTGATCCAGCTGCGAGAAATATTCCACGATTAATTGTTGATGATAGTGTCATTAAACAAAATATTCGAGGACCGAAAATCATAACGACCAATCCTGATGATAATTTAGACCAAACAAAAAAAATCAACAAAAACAATAATGGAAAACAAACTCCTGCAAGTCGTCAAGTCAACGGAGATTTTAACAATAGATTCATACCGCCTGAACCTGTTCAACAATATCCGATATCTTATGTTGACAATCAACAAGCAATTGATGATTATTGGAAAAAAGAAGTTCGAGTTGATAATGAAGGTCTTGTTACCATTGAAGTAAGATTGATATAATTTATAATAATAAAAAAAAAAGAACTATTGTTGTTATTAATATTTTTATATTAGCCTATAAAATATGATAGAGAAAGTTATGAAGGTCCATTTGGGTTAACACGTCAAGGTGCTGTTATATACTATTTTGGTATGGGAATATTTACTTTACTTGCCGGTATTTTCTTAATTATGACTGGAATATTTTATGCTCAAAGTAAATCAATTTTCGTTTCAAAAAAGAAAAGAAAATAATCGATTGATGAATGTTTTCTGTTTCTCGTTTTCTTAGACTATCCTTCAGGATCATCGAAGACAGGTATATTGACTGGTTTATGTATATGTGGATTTGCGTTTTATATTGGTTTACAATTAATTCTAATTGGTATATGGCATCAAAAACATCGCTACGAAAATCCCAAAAAACCTCATGCAGACATAGATGAACGTAATGATTCCAAAACACGTTTGAAATCAGCTATGGAAGTAAATGAACAATATAATTATCCATATCAACAACCAGTTGATTATCCGCCATATGAATATTATCCTAATCCACCTTATGCGTCAAATGTGAGTGAACAAATGCTATTACAACAACCAGGTGCAGCAACAGGTGCTGCCTATTATGATCCAGTTGTTTGGCCATCTAATGTCGAAATCGACGCACGGTCAGATGCTAGATATTTTCAACCTACGGACTCACTTTATGGACAGGATGGAACTAGTCGAACGCCAAAAACACCAGCGCCTACAGCTGTTCCGCTTAAAGTTACTAATTGTAAACAGATAATTCAAAAATTCTATATATACATCTCATTTTTGTTTATATTTATTTTTATAGCAATGAAAAAAAGTCAGCATGATTATAGTAAAACCCCAGTTGAAGTTAAACAACCCAAAGCAAAGTTTGATAATCTTTTTCCAAATTCAACTGCTACTGAAGAATCAATACCACACTTAACTAAAGCACCTGAAACAAACGACCTTGTAAGTACGAATGAAATAGACTTAACAATAGTTCATCTTATTAATAATTTACATTAGGAGAAACAAAATATGTCCGAGAGCAACTTAACAATGTATTTTTGTTACTAAGGGTAGACTATCTAACAGAATGACAATGCGCTTTCAGGTGTAATATCACGATGAGATCATTCATAAATCAACTCAAGAAACACTTAGATGAATAATCCATATAGAAATACTTAAAAAAAAAAGACATTTTTCCAAATGTTTTGTAAAACAAAAATGACTTTTGATTGGACAAACTTTATGCATGGCTTCGTAATTCCATCTGTAAATTCATTAGCGAGAAAATAAAGAACGTAAAGTCATACTTTCAAGAAGAAATACTATTTCAATGATTAATTAGTAATTTTCAATTGGATATATAAAATTTGTGAAATATTCCTTTTTTGTTTGTTTGCCCTAGATAAGAACAATCATGGCACATGAAACTACTGCTGGAAAACGTTCACCACACCGTTCTTCTAGAAGAAAACCTTCTAACCAAATAAAACCATTTGATCAAGTAGCTGACTCTTCAATTGTATCAAGTTCGAAGCATCAAAGCAGTGATTCTCGCCATCATCAACGACGACGACGTCGTCATTCCTATTCATCATGTTCAACATGTTCAAACAATTCATACGATCGATACCCGAGCGATGTCAATTTTAAACCTCGTCAATATCAAAAACAGAATTCTTCGTCGCTGTCGCTAAATTTTACACCGCAAACATCAGAAACAAGCACAAATAATCGCCAAAAAACGAATAAACAATCCTCTCGTGATACTGGTTATGGTGCAAGAAAAACAGACAATATATATACTACAAATGGTTTAGAAGATATACCAAGTATTTTCGAAATTATCGTTTTATTGAAAGAAAATTAATTCTTTTTCTTTTCAATAGATGCTCGTGATAATCGTGTTGAAAAAAATCCAGTTATTCGTCGTACAGTTATCATGGAACCATATTCAACACAATCAAATTCAACAGCAGTTGTTAATCCACGAATAGAGAAAACAAAACAGAAAACAACAGAAAAAAATAATACTAGAATGGCAACTATACATTTAGAAGATGTTTATGAAGATATGAATGAAAACGAAAATTTAAAATCTAAGAGAGTAAAACATCCTCAATAATAATAACAACGAAGAATGTATTTTACAACCAATTGTCATTGATTATTATGTATATTAAATTATTCTTGTTGATGATGATTGATCAAAACGAAATGAATTAACTTTATTTTCTGCTTGTATTTATTTTATTTATTGCAAAATAGTTTGAAGCGAATGAAAGACTTTTGTCCTGTCATCTAAATAGAATCCATTCAAATTTTCTATGTTTAATAAATAATCGAATTTCAAAGAGTGACTCACTTTTATACACACTTTGTTTTGAAAGAAAAATGCTGAAGTCGTATTTCGTACCGATAAAATAAATTGCCTTGTGTTTCAAGATTCATTTATTTTTAATGAAATTATGAACGAGAACTAATATTTCTATGGAATAAAAAGACATTTACATATTTATTCTACAAGTTTAAATATTTACTTAGATAAATTCATTCGTCTATAATTTGAATGAATCCCTGAAATTCATTTTTCATAATCGATGAAACATTGTGTGGGGACAACAGTTATACCTATGAGAGTTTTATGACTATGATCTGTTGTTATATTTGAAAATCTCTTATGAAATAATTAAAACTACAAAGTAAATCGAACGAAATTGCCCAAAACAATCTCATTTTTTTAGAATTTTCAAAATGGAATGAAATATATTTCATCATAAGTCTCTTCTACTTTGTTTTTCTTTTGTTATAGTTGAGTTATTTGCAAATTTTTCTTTTTTGTAAGTTCGCCTCACTACTTTTGTTGCTCCTTGGCATATATACGCACAAATTGAAGAAAAAAACAAATCACAGAAAATATTCTTTGACTTAATCTGAATAGTGTTCAATGAAAACTTGTGAATTGAATTTTTATTTGCTTAGTAATTATCTGTTTAGACATATATTTCAAAGTACTCTTACAAGATATCAACATAAAATGATTCAAACAATGTTGAAATTTATACAGTTCAGAAGAGGATTAAATATTTTCCAAAATATGAATAATTCTACAATAGTTCATTTTAACAAAGTCAATTACTGTACAGAAGTAACTATTGACTTGTATCGTCGTAATTATGAATACATATAATAAAAATAGTCTATGTAATATTATTTTCGTCAATACCACAGAAAAAAGATATATAATTAATATTATTTTCATCATGGGTCATAGATATGTACAAAGAGAATAGAAATAAAATAATAGATCTTTGGATAAACCGTACTACGTAGCTCGAATTGATCAGACTCAATAGCTCGTCATATTTTGTTGTATTGATGAATCACTTAGAACCTTACTTTTGGGGTAGCAATATTTTTGATCCCCAAAACAATGACTATTGATCACCAAAATGTGTTAGTTGCGAAATGATCACCAAAAAAAAGATATATTCGATCACCGAATTTATTATCAATGATGCTTTAATTTGAGATTGTGATAATCCACATTTGACATAGGTAGATATGGACTCACGTATTGGCGATGGTAATCTTGTTGTTGCAT
>OENM01000513.1:0-53245 GCA_900239745.1 Rotaria magnacalcarata
TTCATATTACAAAGGAGTTTCCTTATTAAGCGAAAATAGTTTTCTTCAAAGTTTTGTTCCTGTTGACATGTTTCTTGTAAGAATCAACGTTTTCATGGTTTGGAAGCATAATGTCTTAAGTGACGAACGATATTTAGTGGTGAATTTTGTGTGTATTATCACCAACTTTGGAGATGTTACCCAGTTATAGAATTTTGAGCGAGTTCCAATGAAAACTGCCTGATACGTAAGTTAGTTTGATGGTCAATTTTGAAGTTCTGGTGAAGGTTTTGGCTAGTTATTGAGTAAAGAGAGGATTCCGACAAGAAAAAACGATAATTTCCATGATGTCCCAGCTAGAGACTATTGAAAAATACGTATTTAATTCCATGATGAATGAGTTAGAAGAAAACATGGAAATCAAAAACAAAACATTGAAAAAATAGTCGATTCATAAAAGTGTCCGACCGTTGCTGGAATATCATTTTTCTCGTAGTTCGGTTTGAATTCACCATGAACATGTTTTTCTCTTCTCAAGCTTTCTCTATTCCTTCAGTAGGCAGTTCAAAAAATTGATGAAAACTTCAAAAGCGAGGATAAACGCCCGCCTACTTAGGAGACAGCTTTGATTTCAAATCTTTCAAAGTCATATAACTCGATAGTACCTCCAAAGTTGATAATAATACATATATATAATTCACAACTAAATCTTGTTTCTTCTGGGAAAAATTGAGCGTAGAAACTCACGGAACCCTCGATTCCTAGAGGAACATTTTCAGTACGAATAAAACTTTGAAGAAAACTATTTTCGCTTAATAAGGAAACTCCTTTGTAATATGAACTCGAGATCTGAATTGCGATCAGTTTAGTTGAGATATAAATGCACAAAACACCAAAAATTCCTGTAGTTTTCAGCGGTTTGGTTGTTGAAGTCGAATCATAGATCTTTGATATGCTTGAGTTGATTTCTTTTAGGAACTACTTATAAACTTCAAATAGGCTCACAGCATAAATTTGAACTAAAATAGATCTTACCTTGATGTGATATCGGTGTCGAAAGAATCGAAACAAAAGTGATGTTTTCGCCAAAATGACCTTAGAACTACTTGAATATCTCAAGAACGGTATTATATTTTTTCAAGTTGCTTTCACAGAAATTCGCGGAAAACTCATCTTTATGAGTAATGTACGGCCATGAAAATCGGTAATGACATAGTCAGTGATTTCTAAGAGAAACCAAAGGTAACTTTTGTCGAATGCCTCACGCACCCTTATACGAAAATGACCCGCTGTACAGGCCATTTATGCAGATCCCACACTGATCTTTTTATAGAATTGTAGAGCAGAGATAGGGCTACTAACTTGTAAAAAGCAACTGTGCAACTAGCTCATATTTTAGGCGAAAACTCTTCCTAAAAACACTTATTTTCGGCAAAACCCTAGGTTTCAGGAGTCTACTGTGCCTAAACGAAATAAGATAGATACATAAAATTTTCAGGAAACATAGATCAATGAGTGTTCAATCTGTCGTGAAAGTTTCACGCATTCATCTTAAACGTTATATAGAAGCAAAGTTACTGAAAGTGCTCATTTTCTTCTATGTATGAAAGGATTCTTGAGATTTTAACAGTTCCATATTTCGACACGCAAATTTTACGGTAAGTAGAACTCATTAAGTTATATGCCTGTCCAATATTTCAGCTCATTCTATGGAGCCAACTTTGAGATATAGCCACGCGAAGTCAAGTTCAATGAAAATGGTCATTTTTGGGCCTCTTCGTCGTAAAGTGATCATAAAAGATCGAGCGTTCAATATTTTTCGAAACGACTTTCGTGAAAATTCTCAGAACTCTTCCCTTTACAACATGTATGACATTGAGCCTAAATCGGATGACATCGTTTGAGCAGGTTCCCTACGATTCTTGCGTCCCTTACGTGGACTGGCTAATATCTATTTCAGAATAGGTATTTTTCTAGATTTTGATACAGCACACGTCCAACACACATCATTACACAACAATTAAAGGAAATGTTTTTGGTGTCAGCATCATCTTATTCTGAGTAATCTTTTGATTCGTCAATAAGAAGAAAATTCTATTTCTCTCCTTTTCTAATCAGATTAAATTTTATGAAAAGTCTAGTTGAATTGTTTTAAAAATAAAACATCTGATCATTTGATTTGTTTTTATAGGTATGATTGCCTGTAAAGAATATTTCAAAATATTTTTATTTCTTTTTTTGTAATTAACAACTCATGCCCATTGAAGCTAAAACTTTGTTATTGAATCGTACTCAATAAAACAATAGTTTATATTTGATTATCTCTGGAATATCTCATTTGATGTCACATATGAAGAACATATTTTTAAAGGACATTTTCTTTATTTATATGCATAGCATGATTTATCATTATCAGTACTCGAATCGGCACATATGGTTCTATGTTCTGATATTTATTTTCTCTCTCTCTCTCTCTCTCTTGAATTCTCTATGCTCTAATTTCGTTCTCATTTTCTTGCTGTTTGAGATTTATTTATGTCGTAAATCCTTTTTGTTAACATATTCCTAATATTAATTGTTCAAAGTTCATTTATTTGTATTCAAGTTTTAAGTAGTAAGATATTAAAATTAACATTGAGTGTATCACAATAAAATCCTAACTTATTGAAACATGAAAAATTATTGAATATTCAATCTGAAAATAAATCAATATACTGATGCATACCTGCCGTCCACCCATAATCATTTTGTTTACTAGGATCACAACCTCCTTTTTTCGTTAAATATTCCACAATACTAATCGATTCAGCTGAATGTATCTCGGCACGTGCAAGTAAATGTAATACAGTATTTCCTTCATCAGTAATTGAATTCAATTGTGCACCATTACGTTCAAATTCTCTTATAATCTCTAATTGTGGATTTGGCTCAGAAAGAATATATGTTAATAAAGCTTTATTTTGTGTAGCTGATGAAAAGAACGGATCAGGTACATTTGTTCGACCAAATAATGATTTTTTTGCATCTGTTAATTTAGAAATTAATGAATGCGAAGTTTTTGATGATGCCGGTGATGATACATTTATTGATGTGTCACGAACATCGTTTGAATCATCAACAACATCTGATGATTGCATTGATGATGATTCTGGTGGTGATTCTTGTGATGGTTTCGATGGATTATTATCACTATCGTTTGCTGGAGTTGTTGCTTGCCTGTATAAGAAAAAGAAAGGATTGTAATTTATGATATGTAATCATCGGTATTGTGAAAGAAGTAACTAAATATGAGAAGGTCACAAGAAAAGAATGTATGCTCGTTAAAACAAAGGATATATTGTCAATAGATCCAAATAAATTTTATTGATTTTTCTGACGATTAATCGATTAGATTTTCGAACATACTATTATTTTAAGAAAAAGGATTCACTCGTGTGTTTTTACTTGTTTTTTAATCGTATATTAATACTTACATTGTATTTCTTAATAGTTTTCTTTTTGTCTGTAGTACTTGTTATTCGATAGGAACAAAATAAATGTCTATATATTTTGCTTCTCTTTTATTATTATAATGATCTAATCGATACAAAAAAGAGAATGCCACTATGATATTTTCCACTCGTCTTTTTTTCTTTTAATTCTTCCCTGTTATTGATCATTATCGCCATAATTGCGAGCAAGCTGAAAAGTCCTTCAATTGAATGACATTAATAAGTATTTTCTTATTAATAATTTTTTGTTATTTCGTATTAGGCAATTAGTAAACAAACAGATGTATTAACTTAGGTCGATCGATCGAAAATCTATCATGTTAGTGATGTTACTTACATACGCTTGAATATTACTTGAAAAATATTCTATGTGGAAAGAATTAAAAGGCCATCGATCGAAGCAAAAAAAATTGATAATTTCACAGTAAATCAATGAGCAGATCAAATTAGTTTTGATAATAAATCATAAAAACTAAGTATATAACTACAAAGATGCAATTAGGAGTACACTCTTTTCTTTCTTTGTATTGATAATGACAAATACTAGCGTACAAATGAATTGATGAGACCGAAAGTCACAAGGTCGCAAAACTAAAATAAAGTACTTGTTAGTTCATGATGAGGAGAGAAAAAGAGAAATTGCCTATATTTCAAAATCAATTTTTAAATATCGTACGAATGATTTTCTAATCAACTACTTCCATCGGTGATATAAATGTTAAGGTTATTAAACGCTTGTCGATAAGTATCAACAATAAAATATCAATCACTTAAAGACCATATTTTCTTTCACGGCTATGAGAGAATCAACATTATGTGAACAAAAAAAGTAGATCTCTTATGATCTGATCATATTGAAATTGGCAAGATACATTTTTACATTATTATTAATATGCCTCATTGTTTATGCGATAAATAACTAGCTAAGTCTATCTCAGTTGCAAAAAGTGATAAATGATATAAGGTATCAAGAAAAGAAACGAATTATTCTTCGTGTAATCATATCAAATAAGAAAGAAGCATGAAATAATTCATAATAAGCATTTAAAACTAGAATGATTGTGTTATGTTGTGTTATAACTAGAAAAATAATTTATCTAGAAAGTCAAGTACTCGGTTTCAAAATAGTTTCATTATGTTATACCACCTTTCTATTATGTTAATTCAGTTATACAAATAATATTTTTTTATTACACATTAAGAATAAGGTGTAATGATTTGATACAAAACTATGATTTTAATTTACTTTTGGATTCGAGTGTAGTGAGAAAAAAAATATTTTTTTTTCTGTAAATACTATTTTGTGACGAATCAATTTGAAGACTCACTTGATTACACATAGAAGAAACGAACGTTTTCAATGCACCAATTACTTTCTCACCCAAAGTGAGCGATTTAAAGGTTATCACCCACATCCTCACTTTCTTAAATAGAAATTTTGTAAGTCTCGTGTTCGATGATTATAGAACATATCGAGTTCACTAGTATTCAATAATATTTTATATTTTCCAAGAATTTATTTTAAGTGTAGAATAATATTACTTATGCAAGCACGTTTTATCAATCGAAATAGTGTCAATTTTTTTTCAACAAAAAAATAACATTTCAAATTGAAGAATTTCCTAGTATCGATGATAAAAAATTACTTAATGTAGGACATCAACTTATGAAGATTTAATTAACTGTCAAATGGTCATGTTCGGTATCAATATGACTGAAACCATTTTTTCATGAGATTTTTCTTCGACTGTGTATGAATGGAAGAATTTCACCGATTTAAGATTGATTAGATTAAATTTTTGAAAAACCTAAAACATCACATCTACTATGTTTTTAGATGAATAATTATTCACCTGATCAAACAATTAAAGATCATACGAATATTTTAAAAATAAAAAACAAAGGAATTCACTATATTATGAAATAGGTATTCGAATGTTAAATTGTGTAAGAATTGAAATCTGATAGCTTTTATAAGAGAGCAGATAAATCGAACATACTTATTTTATTTTAGTCTATACTGTAACATACTTCATATAAATAAATATAAGCTATATTCACTTACTAATAAATATTTTCAATGACACTTCGATAGTTATTCTTGTTTGGATATAACAAAATAAAATGATATTCACTCTGCAATATTTTCTATTTGAATTAAAATATATAAAAAAGAATGGAAAACTTTTCTATTGTTAAATTATCCAGAATGACACTAGAACGCAGAGTATGTGCTACTAATATATATCCACACGTATAGAAAAAGATATTAAAAATAAGATGTTTTATGTATAGATACGTATCTTCATAAAAAAAAACGAAAGAAAGAAAGTCAATTAGACGGTTTGGATTTGATAATGTGATCTTGCATGAATTTTGACGCGAAGTATATGAATAAAATCAATACTCATATTCAACCTTTTTGCAGATAAATGTCATTCTTATCTATCTGTTCAGAAAGCTCTGACAACCAATTAAATAGGTCAACGTTCATGCGTAACAAAGAGCTAATATTTATCAATATGATGTAAGTCTTGTTCTGTGTAAAACATCGTATCGCTTGCTATATAGATTGCAACGTAGACAGAAACAATTGATATGTAACACTGCCAGAAAAAATGGTAATACCACTTATTTGTGACGTAAATCATAAATTAGAAAAGGTCAATATTACGATATTTCATTTTGTGTCTGGCTTATTTCATATCCTTTAGATATTAATGATGAATATAGAAATGTTGAATTCACTCGATTTTAATCAAAGCATGTAGTTTTTTTCGACTTAAAACAATGCAAAAATGAAGTGAAAGTTACAAAACGCTTTCAATTACAGTTTCTCTCTATAAAAGAAAAAACTGAATCATTCAAATAAATGTTGGAATGAGATGTCGATATGGACTTGATTTAAAATAATCACCATATTTCTATGATTATATAAATAGAATCTCACAATTCACAACATTCTGCTCGCATTTCTGATTTCTTTCTTGAACATTGTCGATTTCATATGTTTTATTCATAAAAAATATGTTCTTCATCGAATGTTTCATTGCCAAAACGTATGGATAGTTACTTATGGAGCTGTTAATTATGCATATATCTTACCCTCTGGAAAGGTCTGTAGAATCGTAAGTTTTTCAAAAGATTTTATAGCTGGATAAAGCGTACATCGTAGTTTCATAGATACTTACGCAAATTATGCAATATAATAAAATCTTAAAGAATTTAATAATTATTTTCAAGCAGCGAACAATAATGTTGCCAGTAATAAATATAAGAAAAACTGACATTGTTAACATATCGATTATTTTCTGTTCAAATTCATATTGACGATGACCAATTATATTAAATCAGTATTTTATGTGATTGTAGCACGAAATTTATCGCTTACCATACAATATAAGGTATCGATGCTATTACAAATATTCCAAAACATTCAGCAAATCAGTGAAATTTAAGGTGCACCAAGGGCAAAAAAGGAGCACTTTTATTTTTTCGCTGTAATATAGATCATCTGATAGAGCTCGTGATGCTGATTCTGAATATGTGCTTTTTAATTATTTTTATACAAGTTTCGGGTGAGAAATGCTCAAAATAGCAGTTGGTACGAAATAATAGAAAAACTGGCAAATTACGACAAAACTCAAAATTTGATCTGTTTTTCATAGCTGTAATTCCGTAAAACCAATTTATTCGGATTCAGCATCGAATTTTGAGTAAAACAAAGTGTATTTGACATGATTCGATTGCAGTTCTTTCTGTTGGCAAAATCGACTGAGACCACCTAGACACATACCGACCCTTGGATCTCGCAAACCTATCTCTGGTTTTCGCTCAACAAATAAAACCTGCATTTGCACATCATTCGAACTGCTAACTGATAAGGAAAAANCATCGAAAATTCATTATCAGGCAAAATACATATGATTTTCAGAATCAGCATGAAAAACTGGAACGAATGACACAGATTTTATCAAAACATGTTTCCCGCCAAAAGTTACCCTAAGGGGGACCACACACGAAGCTACATTCAAAACGAACTGAGGAGGAGGAGGAGGAGGACTCGAATTTTGACGGGGAAAATGTTTTTGATAAAATCTATGTCATTCGTTCCAGTTTTTCATGCTGATTCTGAAAATCATATGTATTTTGCCTGATAATGAATTTTTGATGACCAAAATCTCTAAATACAAGCGCATTTTGGATAGACCCCACGATGTGCCGGGGACTGCTGGGGCTAGCCCCGGCACTTTTTTAACGCCGGCGAAAATTTTCTTGCTATATGTCTTCGAAATTTTTGGAAACACTTACGCTTCTGGCAAATCTGTTAGAAAGCGAAAAATATCTGTCTGCAGAGTCTGACATATAGTGAAGACTATTTATCAAAGTTGGTGAGCAATTTAGATTTTCTGTCAAATCTAGCAGGGCAGATAGTGTAGAGTGTCTATCAAATCTGTTACATAACATGGTTTGTTTGCAAATCTATCAGACGTTGTGTATATCGAATCGAATCTCACGGAGTATAACGTGCTTAGTGGCATGAATATCCTTGGGGTCGTCTTCATAGAAACGAAACGAATGCACAGAATATGGTTGAGCGCCGAGTTCTCGTTTCATTGAAATTAAAGTTTAAATGAAAATATGCAGAATGCGATTAGCTTATTCACAATCATTTCCTTTTCTTTAATATAACATTCAAAAAAATTATTTTGGGTGGTCTGTTTAAAAAGTTTATTAAGAGCATTATAAAAATTACAATTAATGGATTTACCCTACTAATATCGAAAAGTAAAGGTGCTGAAATTTACAAACAGCGAACCGTGAAAATGTTGAGATTTTAATATTGTTGAGTGTGTGGATAGGTAACAAGAAAGCAGTTACTCACGTCCTTGTATATACCGGAACAATCACATATCTTCACCCTAATCTCTATTTTTTTATAATTAAGGTTTTTCCGTGTTAACCACTAAATTTTTTAACGAAGGGTTTCGATTTGCAAATAAATTTTTGATAATGGTATTGAATCTGTGACTGAATGATGTAACGTATATTTTAATTTTTTTCTTTAATACAACTTAGTCTATTCAAGACAAAAAAGAATTAGGATAAACTACTCATTTTTTTTCATCTTTTCTTTCGCTTTTACTTTTCGACGAAACGAAGACACTGGAAAAAAGAACAGCAATATTTCGTTTGCGAATACTCATAAAAAACTACATTTAGTTGCACATCGAAATTTTTGGCGGCAAGAATTGTCTGCAAAAACATATTAGCCCACGGCACTCTTCAAAACAATCGAGAGCCCTGATTTTGGAGTATTTTGTTCAAGGGGGAAAAGCGTACTTCTTTACTTCTGAAGTACAGAAGTTTGGAGAAGTCCGAAGGAGTACCAAGGAGTAGGGATAAGTGCCAAGAAATACCAAGTAACAATTAGTGCATGTTTTACTACTTGATTTCTCGATCGTAGATCTTTCACAGATATAATGAAGATCCTAGAAGGATTCTGTTATTTCCTGACGAACACGAGTAAATCTAGAATGAAGTGTGCAATCACGAAATCGTAGGATTCTAACAGGATTTAAAACCACACTATAAAGTATTTTAGCAAGTTGATCGTTGCTTTCTGAACCAAGATTGAGTCAGAAAATCGGCAATTCTGGAAGGAAATGTGTAGCTACTAAATTGAGATCCTGTCAGGATTTGGATAAATCAAAGTGCAGAAAGGAGTTTGATCACAGCTTTCAGAATTTGGATAGATTTCTTGAAAATTTTATCNGAATTTTCAAAATAGAGTATCGAACTGTAGACCTTCAGTTTATAAGCTGATCAGTATACTTAATATCCCATGTTATTCCATCTGACTTTACCGATTAATATCTTAATTTCTCACTTTAATGAGAGCGTCTGTTTAAATTCTATGCGATTATAAATAATTTTTAAAAAATTATGGAAATTTTGTACCATTTAACGTTTTGCTTCGTCAGTGAAAATGGACTATTTTTTATTTCTATATGATTTCAGGAAATATTTTTTGGTTTATTTTTGAAACGTGATTAAATCTATAAGCACTTTTCATCGAAGTGTTTGCTAATGACTCCAAACATCTACTAAACGAAAAACCATTTACGATGAATTAATTCAAATCAACACCGTAGGTTTATCATATTCGATTTTATTTTCCTTATAAGATTAACAAAAAAACTCATAGCTGTAGACCGACTTTAAAACAGCTTTTATTCAAATTTCAAAAAGATTCAGAATATTTTTTCTCGTATTTTTAAGATTCGTTATATTTGGTGATGAAAAAAAACTAAATCAAGATCACGATAAAATTGCCAGTAGATTATTTAGTTCTTAAAGTTGTGTCCTGTCTTCAGGAAACAGAATAATATCTTAAAAATTGCTTTCATCTACTTTTGCTGAGATTTCGCTGACAATTGATATTCAAATTCTGTCCTGGTCTATAAATTTTGAACATCTGAAAGAATTTTAACCTGAAGCTATCTAAAAACGTCAGGAAATCATTTCATTCATTCTAGCCTGATTTCTTATAAAACCCTGAAAATGAGATTTGCAATGGTCTCTAAACACAAACCTGGACATAATGTAACTGGTTTCTGGTATTTTCTTATCAAGATCCTGATCATGATTGTAGTTTTATAAGTATTCTAAATGCCTATTCTTGGCCACTTCGACTCAGCAATCTGATCGAAATTTGACAGCAGCTACTATTTGAGAACTCTGATTGATCTTGTTTTTTACAAGTATGATCTTTGTCCGATAAAACTATACGTAACTGTTGATAGTATCCTCGTATTAAAATCCCGATCAGTTATTGATTTACTCTAATACAATCTTCAGTAAGCTCTCTTTATGATTTTTGTCAGATTCCTGGATAGGATTGTCAGTGAATCCTCGTAGGATCCTAAAAATTCGATTCAGAAAAATATCCAAGCAGAAACTTGAGCAAATCCTGGGTAGAATCATGAATCAAACTTTTTAGAATCCTTGAAGTTTATGGTTCTGAAAGCACTTTCAAGTTTTTCTCAAGAAACAGGCAAGACTGCGTGGAATAAGTATAAGTACTAACATGTGAAGATTTTTTCTAAATGCTTATATTTTCTTATCAAGATTCTGATTAGAAATGCCATTGTCTTCTAAGGTTTGAAATGCATACTCTTGAAAAGCTCTGAACAAGATCCTGGTCAAAACTTTGCAGGATTAATCAGTTTTTACTCTAGTAGACTTTGCTGTTTTTTACTAAGATCTTCTTGTGATGTGACTATCATTCATAACAGAACCTAGACAAAAAAATTTGATGTAGATCGTAACGAGTACCTAATAAAATCTTTCCAGATTTCTATCTCATAATGTTCTTAGGATTCATCACAGAATGTTGAGTAAACCCTGATAGTATACTGAATTCTCGACTGGCAAATACTATTTTAGCAGAAACTTCAAGAAATCCTTAACAGGATCTTGTTTTGCCTTAAAAAATTCTGAAAACAGGAACTGTCAAAATTCGGAACAGGATCATGAATAAGAAATAATGCGATTCTTAAAGATCTTTTCAAGGATTTTGCACGAATGAACAGGATTGAGGCGAGGATACCGACAGAAGTATCAAGAAGTACCAAAATGTACGGAGAAGTCCCGAGAAGTACGAAGAAGTACTAAGAAGTACTGGGAAGTACTGAGAAGTGTAGAAGTACGCCTTTCCCCCTTGATTTTGCTGCTGAGGGCGAAAACACGAAATTTCTCAGCNAGATAGGTTTGCGAGATCCAAGGGTCGGTATGTGTCTAGGTGGTCTCAGTCGATTTTGCCAACAGAAAGAACTGCAATCGAATCATGTCAAATACACTTTGTTTTACTCAAAATTCGATGCTGAATCCGAATAAATTGGTTTTACGGAATTACAGCTATGAAAAACAGATCAAATTTTGAGTTTTGTCGTAATTTGCCAGTTTTTCTATTATTTCGTACCAACTGCTATTTTGAGCATTTCTCACCCAAAACTTGTATAAAAGTAATTAAAAAGCAGGGTTTCCCTCCGTTCATATTAGTAATGATATCATAGAAGCATTAGTTTGATTTATAAGTAAATACTATAGTCATTCAATGCTTTATTCTTCAGTTCACGCTTTCTTTCGCGTGTGCATCAGATCGATTTAACCAAGTCCTCGTTCAATGAGCTCATTTCGCATCTGAACTGCGGCACAACATGGACAACATGCAACAGCACAATAGTCATCACAAGAATCACCCTGATGAAAAGAAAATAATAGCTCAATCTTATCTGATTCGTATGTAGATCAACTCACCTGAATGCGAAAAATTGATCTAATTTTCATGCGATATACAACAAGTGCACCAGGAACGCAGCAACACGATATGCACGACTCATCAATATTTCTTGTGAGCGACGGAACAAAACAGGAAAAACAGAAATATGCGTAACAGCTTAAATTAAACATAGAAACAAAAAATCACGAGTAACTAGCTGAATATTCATGTCATATTGTTCCATATTGTTGCAACATCCGCACAGTCCTGCTCTCCAATGGTCGTTGAATTGCGCAAATGAATTGGAAGCAAGTGGTTGCACAGTAGTCGCAAATTGATTTACATGATTGACTCGAGCCATATGTTTAAAGATATTTTAGGCTATTTTTTGAAATTTTATCAACGATGAAAGCGGGTTATTGTAATTGATCAAAATTTCTTATCGATTCAAGTAGTAAAAAAGGCTCACTTGGGATGTATGAGAGTCGCTTATCAGAAAAGAATATTGTTTCATATACTCTTAATAAGAGTCTCTTATTAACTTCAATATAATAAGTAATGAAGCACATTATAATAGAAATCCTTGCTTCTTACTCTAAAATGTTTTATGGTATACAATAAACTATTGTATTGTTCTTCAAGTTCATTTATTAGCAAAGAACAAGCGAAACAGAAATAAATGTTGAAGATTTAATTTTTTTTTATATCTTGAAAATGGCGATTGAGATTTCTGTATATTCATTACTTTTGCAGTCACATAACGAACGAACAATCTTACGGTTCGTTAGGGCCCTTCAGACGATAAAAAGCTTAATAGGCTCTTCCAGAACATACTCGCGATATTAAATAAGTCAAGGACAGTGCACATTCAAGTTCACTAATATACTCATGGCTTGTAGTGTCTGTGTGGAAGAATGGGTGGGGCATGAGTGGCCATATCTCGGTGAGAGAAGATATGTTGGTGCTTAAGTAAAGGACGGTTTGATTCCAATGAATATGCATACCCACGATTTTGGCATGGATTAAGTTGATGAAAAATTCATAAAACTAATTAAACTTGCTGGGTTTCGACAGCCGAAATTGGAGCGGCTGTATTTGTAACTGATATTAATAAAATTTTAGACGCCAATAACAATAATATTGGTTTCCAAGGTGCATACGACAGCATAGGAATTCCCAGGAGGTTCTTGACTTTTGGTCAGTTAGCATAAGTTTGACAAAGCGAGAAATTACTGCAAGCAAATAGATGCCATTAAAATTTATACAAAATCACTAAAAATAAATGGTTTTTCGATGATTTCTGACCGACTCACGAAGGATTTAAATCATTTGTATCTTCTACAGCTACAGAGAAAATCCACGTACAATCATTGATAAGATCTCTCCAACTTTCAAATAGTTTCATAAAGTATCTTGCTGTGTGCAGAACTATTTTCAAGTTTCATTAAGTATCGTAAAATCTCTGCTATTCAAGTTTCGGAGTTTTGAAGTTTGTTGTTTTCCACTTACACTGCCGTAAAAACTAATGATGAACTCAGCTACCAACCGTAATCAATATTGTTACAGATGTACTGAAGAATGAAATTAATTTTATTCCAAATAGCTTAAATTAGAATTAATCCAAACATGGTATACAGTTTTCTTTTCTAGATATTTCAAAATAATTTTTATACTAATAATTATGTGTGTAGAGGAATCTTCTACCATATATTAATTGAACTTGTTTTCGGAGTGTTTTAGCAGCATAGCATCTATATTCTTTTTTTAATGCAATTAGCATTCTCTTTCTCATCCGATTTTCTTGCATAATTATAATAATGAATACAATGGGATAACATAGAAAATGATATGTATCATTTATTTTTAATAGAAAACGAGAGAATCATTTTTTTCTTTCATTCTAATGGCTTAAACAATCATTATTCACTTTGACCAACTTCATGGATTGTTTTTAGGAATACCCAATCAATTTTTACTTCAAAATCATCAGCGATGTATGTTTCGATTGTTATAATTAGTCAAAACTGAGATAGAAAATATTGTTTCTAAACTTTTTGTTTTACTGCATTTCATTGGACATAGTATGGTCTAACTGATACGAATTTGTGAAATCATTTTTACAAAAGATCGCATGATATTGAAATTCAAGGTCAAAATCGACTTAAATATAATGAAATATTACTTGAAATGTAACACTTCTGAAAGAATAACATACGATCATTCGTATCTCTTCAACAATAACTCTTTTTAGGTTAATCATACTAGTTGAAGAACAATACAAATAGGAAAAAAGAATTGCAAATAATAGAAATACTTTTTCTATTTATCAAAATAAATAATTGTATTGTTATTAATCAATAGAGAAAATATATTCAACGTGTACATCCTATTGAGATTAGTGTAAAACACGATGATCATACAGAGACAGTAATATATAGCGTAGTATTCAATGTTCTAGTATGTTACGTATGTTATTAATCTAGATACTAGAAATCACGGAAGCTTCATATAGTGAAGATTCGCCGTAAGCAAATCGAATGACGCTTAGCATACATAGTACTAGACGATTAATTTGTTTTGTGAATGCCGTGTTGTTTTCGTTGACTCGATTCAAATATCATGTGTATTTATCAAATACAAAATTATATTTATGAAGTTTCTAATGAATTAATTCACGTTGGTATGGTGCTTACAGTTCATGTATAACTGGTAGTTTTAAAGTTGAAATACACAGCGATAATAAATATTCAGGTCATTATTTAGATCGAGCTAAAAGAAAAATCAATTTAGTATACATAAGTCAACTGCAAGATATTCTGATAAGCTAGGATTGATTGAGAATCTCAATGAAATATTCATCAGATGTCATTCTTGCCTTCTTACTAATGTATCGAACATTTATCAATTTTTTAACAAGAATAAATTGATTCTATTTACACTTGCCAAACACCATTACATTTTACAGGCAGATATATTAGATTGGTGAGAAAAATAAATACAAGAATTACGATTAGTCTTTATTCAGTCACTGAAAAGAAACGTTAGTATCGATTCTGCTACTAAAGTGACCTTTCATCTCTACATATGAGAGATGAATGAAGAAAACAATGGACACAACAATTTGACGAAGATATAGTAAAATTATCAGACTACTTGATCTTATGTGCAGTACAAGAAATGAAACATAACTACAAACACTAAATATGATAAAAATACAAAGTCATTCGTCGTATATCTTTTTTAGTCATAGAGACATGATCCTTGTTCAAATATACATGTTGACAAGATCTACGATAATTATTTTTTGATCAGACAAAGCACTCACTGATCAGTGTCCTTTCTTATGAAGAACGCAGCGACAAAAGGACTTTAGAACCGCGAATGGGTAACTGTTAGTGATTTTCTAACACTGTTCTTGCCTTTTAACAATTATTTTTACAAAATGATAAATCATCATTTTGAACATCCTAGATCGAGTCGAAATTTATTTGTGTAATTCTACAGCAAAGTTTATATTATATATGCTTCATTAGAAATAGATGTCGTTCTTGGCGTCTCTCAGTACATAAAGATTGCATTGGATCACACAAATGAGCCACTTAAATAATTTTCCATACAGTGCTTAGATTTTCCATCAATACAAGTTTTCTTTTTCAAAACAGAACCTTCTATTTTATTTTGAATAGATCTTACATGTCATCTTTACTTCGTCTTCTTCGACTTCGTTGTTTAGTTTTGAGTACAACTGTTGGTGGTAGTTATGCAGTTCATAAAGTAAATATCATTCACCTTCGTTTCGTTTTTCAAATCAATTTTATCGATACTATTGCGGTTTTTAGAAACACAAAGAAATACAAGAGAAACTACCAGATATATCATGGATGAAACAATACATGCCTGAACAAGATATCGATGCATTGAGGAAACATTTATTCGATTTATCAAGTATTATTTCATTTCCTGATACCGTAGGGAAAATTTGTTTTCTTTCTCACTTGATCATTCGTGTTATATTTTGTTTGTATAGAGTAATTTATTAGATCGCATTAGACAATTTCATGAAAGGTTTACCGATTATCTTTTAATAACAACATCTTCAAGTAGAACTCTTCTTTTTATTAATTTTTACTAAAATGATATGTTGAAGTTTTAGGATTTTTAACCCTTGGTTCACATTTCCTATTCAATAATTATGAACAAAAACCATCAAGTAGAAACCAAACTATTTTTTCATAGCTAGTTTTTTTTCATCATTCGTTGTATTAGATGTTTTTCTTAATCTGGCTAAATCATATCAAGATAGTCAAACAACAAATGAAGGACGAGAAAAATCAAGCAAAGTTAATACTTTTCTTGTTATGAAATTTTCATTGAATTTTTCGTACTATAGACAGCTCACGTTCACGCACATGAACGTCAAGAAAAAATTCAACAAGAAATGATGGCTATACAGATTAAATATCAACGTGAAATAGATCGATTAGAAAAAGAATTACAGTCATTAAAAAAACAACTTCTATTAAAACAAGATAAAAATTCAAGTATAAAACAATTACGAAAAATTAAAGTTTGTTTTACTCGATCCATGTAGATAACTTCAATTATTCGCTCTTTTTTTCAGAAATCACTCATCGATATGTACAGTGAAGTATTAGATGAATTAAGTGAATATGATACTAATTACAATATTCAAGATCATCTACCTCGAGTAAATATGATTGTTAAATAGACTATTATTCGAGAGATTTAAAACTGTGTATCGTTATACGCAGATAAATTGAATTATTCTAATTATGACAAACTAAAATATACGATAAAGTGATGTTGTTACTACAGTTGTTAATTTTTCGAACACATACCAAAAAGGGCAAAGTCAAAGTAGATGTTATGAATTGTGCAAAGATGAGTACCATCGGGATTATGGCGAATCTCATGTACTTCAGAATATTCTACTAGTATCGCACACTTTTAACTAAAAATATGAAACAAGCTCTATTCTTATTTTTTTCCCGTAACAATTGATTGCATCATTGAATTTTTCTATTCAGGTTGTTGTTATTGGTGATCAAAGTTCGGGTAAAACTAGTGTACTTGAAATGATAACCCAAGCACGTATATTTCCTCGGTATGTTAATGTTATTCATTTGTATTTTTCATATTCAACTTGTATCTACTTTTTTAGAGGTGCCGGTGAAATGATGACGCGTAGTCCAGTAAAAGTTACTTTAAGTGAAGGTCCTTATCATGTTGCAAGTTTTAAAGATAGTAGTAAAGAATATGATTTAACAAGAGAAACAGATGTATACATACCATTGCTTTGATATCACATAATATCATTTTACTTTTTTAGTTAGCTGCTCTTCGAAGAGAAATTGAACTTCGCATGCGCGCCTCTGTTAGAGACGGTCAAACAATCAGTAGTGACGTTTGTTTGCAAATATTTTCATTATAAAATATTCCACAAACAAAAAATTTAGGTTATTTCACTATCAGTAAAAGGTCCCGGTCTTCAACGTATGGTACTTGTTGATTTACCTGGCATTATTAGTGTTAGTTATGAATAATTGTTTTTATAAAAATCTAATTCGCTGGTTAATTTTCATTCAAGACGGAGACAATCGGTATGGCATCAGATACAAAAAATTCAATTGCACGTTTGGCGAATAGTTATATGTCGAATCCAAATGCTATTATTCTTTGTATTCAAGGTAAATATTTTAGATTGAATGTTAATTGATACATGCATTTTTTAAGTATTTTTTCAGATGGAAGTGTTGATGCAGAACGTAGTAATGTAACTGAACTTGTTTCGAAAATGGATCCATATGGTAAAAGAACTATTTTTGTTCTAACCAAAGTTGATTTAGCTGAAGCTAATCTTCGTGATAGTGACCGAGTTAGTAAAAACATTGATTTTAAAATCATGAATACGAAAATCTTTTCTCGTCAAATTTAGATTAAAAAGATTCTTGATGGCAGACTATTTCCAATGAAAGCTTTAGGTTATTTTGCAGTTGTTACTGGCAAAGGTTAGACTTTTTTCTTATAAAAGACTTAATATCATAGCTTTTCTTCAAGACATAAATTTTAATTTTACTTGAAGAAGAGCGACTCTTTTTTTCTATTGCATAACAATATGTGTGAATAAGTTCGAGAAATTCAATGAAAAATCACTTTTTATTAATCAAATGAAAACAATACAAGTTCGTCTTCATTTAGGAAGTGCCGATGATCCAATAGAGTCCATTCAAAAATATGAAGAAGAATTTTTTCGAAATTCTAAACTATTTCGGTAAGTGAATTTTTATTCGTCTATTTTCAATTTGTTTATTTGTTAATTTAAAGTGACGGAGTGTTTAAAGCTACTCAAACAACAACACGTAATTTGAGTTTTGCAGTTAGTGATTGTTTTTGGAAAATGGTTAAAGAAAGTGTTGAACAACAATCTGATACTTTTAAGGCAACAAGATTTAATTTAGAAACCGAATGGAAAAATAGTTTTCCAAAAATACGTGAACAAGATCGAGTTTGTTTCTCAACCTTTTATTTTTATGATTCATTATTTTATTTCCTTTTTTAGGATGAATTGTATGAAAAAGCTCGCGGTGAAATACTTGATGAAGTTGTAAATCTAAGTCAAATACCTAGTCGCCAATGGTAATTATTCTTACGTTAGATCAACTCTATGAAATTTCAAATGAATATTTAATTTAGGGAAGAAAATTTATCAAAACATCTATGGTCAACAATGTGTAATTTTGTTTTCAATGATGTTTTTGTCACAGCTTCTCAAGCAGGATCTGTCGGGTAGATTTTTTTTCTGTCTAGCTAAACAAGTAATTCAATAGAATCTTTTTTTAATGTTATTTCTTTCCAGTGGGTTTAATACAACTGTTGATGTTAAATTACAACAATGGGCTGAAAAAGAATTACCACGTCAATGTGTTCATATTGGTCATCTTGTGTTACTTGATGAATTTCAAGGATTAATTGAACGGGATCAAAAAAGTCGTTCCTATGATTCAATTACGAATGATTTAAAAATGCATGTCGTTCAAGCATGTCGTTCTAGACATCAATGGGATGCAAAAGCTCTTGATTCACTCGTATACATGAACATATTATTTATTTAATACGATTATTTGTTTTCTGTTCGAATAGAGAGTTATTCAAGCTCAAGCATTACAAGATCGTAATGTACCAGATAAACAACAATGGGAATCGGCTACGAAATTTATGGAAAATGCTTTACGTAAAGAACTAGAACATGAAGAATCAGAATTATTATTGAATGCGAATCAAAACTCATGGAAGACATTAATCGGCTTTCAAACATCGACTATTGAAGAAAAAAATCGACAACAATGTATTAAAGAATTAGAAAAAGTTTTAACAAGTAGACAACAGTTAAATCAAACAACTAAATCTAATCAAGTGGTATGAACATTTATTTGATCAGAAAATTTAAAAAAATATGACTCTTTTGAAATTTTTGCATATTGATTTTATGCTCATGAAAATTTCATATTATTTAGTTCAATCATATTCTATTTATAGATAGAATAAGTGATAGTTACTATCCGATCCATAGAGTATCATCTCTGCTTTCTTGATCTTTTGCAGAAGAGATTCTACAAAAATTACTGAGTTTGAAAGGTACATATTTAGGCGCACCACAGAGGTCTTAGCTATGTGTATCGTCTTTCAGTTATAGATGTTGCTAATCAAAGACTGTCACAGACAAGGCTTGCTTATAATAAAAGAACTGTTTTTTTCTTGTATTGCACTTCTGAAAAATTAAGTAACAAGTTGACGAAACAATACCAATAAGGTTATTAACAGCATTCAAACTTTGTTTCACTGTTTAATCCTACAAAGATTATGTTGGCAGCTTTTTTCAAATCGAATAATTCAGAGAGTCTACTTTTCTTCTTAAGTTTTTGATGATACCTGTATTCTATATGATGAGGTTATTGAATTGCTATCCAAATCTCGAAAGAGAAATTTTCGAAAGAAAAAATCTCGAAAAAAAGATCTCGAAAGACAGAATCTCGAAAAAGGAAAATCTCGAAAAAATAATCCCGAAATAAAATATCTCGAAAGACGAAATTTCGAAAAATTAATATTTCGAAAAGTAAAATCCAGAAAAAATTAGATTTTTTAAAGGAGAACGACCAATTTTGCTACATCACATTTCTAAAAAACAAATCTTGAAAGATGTCCTCNTTTATTTCCATTACATAAAAAAATGTCATCAAGCGATACCGATGAAACACCTACAATTTCATTTCTTATTAGTAATAAGAAAAAACGTCTTCTCGTCATTGATGGTTATATTTATCAGCAAAACAAATCCACTGCGAAAGTCAGTTATTGGTTATGTGAGATCAAATTGTGTAATGCGGGTGTTCACCTAAATTCTGATGATCAATTTCGTAAATACACAGGAAATCCTCATACTCATATGCCTGTACCTGAACGATTAGAGATTCGCAAGATGTTGACAAATATCAAATCTCGAGTCGATCGAGAGGCAAAAGCTATCGGCCAAATTTATCATGAGGAACTTCTCAAAGCTAATCTTTTTTCGAAACTTTTGCTTTCGATAATTAATTCTTTCGAGATTTTTGATTTCGTAACTGAGAGTTTTCGAGATATGAACTTTTCGAATTTAAATTTTTCGAGATTTCATTTTTCGAGATAATTCTATTCGAGATTTTTTCTTCGAGATTTTTTTTTCGAGATTTGGACCCAATACCAGGTTATTGATGTTGTTCTATTGTTGTACCGTATATTTAGTAGATTACGTAAATGCAGAAAGTTGATAACGTGAAATGTCGCCGATATCCATGCTTCAATACTATATAATTAAACTGTTGTAACGTCAGTACACTAGATAATATTATCTAGTTAATTCATTAGCCCTATTCTTAAAAACTTATTGTGTTGCAGCAATGAGACGTTATAGCGGTTCCGTTGGTTAAAAATTCAGTGGATCCATTCTATCGTTCACTTATGAGTTCCTTTGTTTAACATTCTAAGGATTGATTATATTATATGAAAAGGTTTTTTTCTGTAAGTTATATCTATGATTTAGTGTTTCATGTTATTTTTTAGCTTTGCTCTGTTCTTGATCAAGATGAATTGACAACTGTAAAAAAAAATCTTCAATCACAAAAAGTCGATGTTTCTAACGAATTTGTACGCTTCTTCATCTATCTGTACTATTTAAAGATATTTAATCTCTAGATCAATGATACATGGCAACGTGTATACAAAATTCATTTTCTCAAACAAAATCTAACGACATGTTTTGATTGTCGTCGCTTTTTTTATTATTATCAAAAAGGATTTTCTGATCAAGGCGTACGTACGATATGTGTCATTATAGATATGATTTGTTTTTGATTCGTTTAGCTTGATTGTCATGAAGTTGTTTTCTTTTGGCGTTTAAAACGTATGATCGAAATAACAAGCAATGCGATTCGACAACAAATATCAAATATTGAAAGTTTGTTTTCTAAACTGTTTATACACGACAATAAATGATCTTTATTTTAGCTCGTCGACTCGAAAGAGAAGTCAAGGAAATTTTAGATGATTTCAGTGGAGATGAAACATTGAAGGAAAATCTTCTTCAAGGAAAACGAGTAGATTTAGCAGAAGAATTGAGTGAGTACTTTTTTCGTTAACAAAGAAATTGTTAATTCTTGTTTTTGTAGAACGTGTTCGACAAGTTCAAGAAAAACTAGAAGAATTTATTGAAGCTTTGAGTACAGAAAAATAATCTATTCCTTCTGTTGTTGTTCGATCATCAATATCGGTTAATACTTTTTTGGGAACTGTTTTTATATAAATGTCTAGGAAAACCCATTGTTCATCTATTTACTTTGTCTTTAGCTTGTTTTTTTTTCTATTCGAAGCTATTTTTTACGATAAACGATCAGAGAAGTCTTCAATTATTAAATTATTAAATTAATATAAAACGAATCAATATGAGATTTTATTCTAGAACAAACTGTCTATATTTAGTTGATCCGTCCTTCTTCTAGTTAGATTATATTTATACGCCATTGTTTTTTCCCAAACGTTCTATCAAGATGATTTTGAGATGTTTCATCTTTTACTTGAATGTTACAGTATTTGTATGATCTCAAGATATTCCTTAGTCAAAATCAAAACGTAGTTTTATCATAAACAACATTTAGAGAGTATCATTTAAGTACAAGAAACATATTCAATACACCGATCACTGAAAGTTCGATTTTCAAGACCATCTTGTAATAAAATGTGTAACTTTAATTAAAAATTAAGTCTTAATATAAGAAAACTCACTGTTCTTACCATCGTCGATTTCTGTTTACCTGTTCACTAAACATACAAGTATTGTACGTATATATGAAATGCATGAACAGTTAGTCACAAATGTTGTTTTTTCAGCGTGATAAAATGGTCTTGTACGACAGCGAAATGCAAAAGTTATTTATTTTTGAAATTGTCAATCCACTTTCAATGCAAACAATGTTCTATGTGAGATGTTTTGAAGTTACCATACAGGAATTAAATCACAGACGGAGATGAATATATTTTTAGATAAAAAAGAACGAAGTTATTACATGAGAGAATGCACTGTTCAAAGATTCACTACTCTGTATTGCTGGAATATTTCATTCGTACAGTTTTTTCATAGGATCTTTCAATATGATTCGTTTTCTGGTAACTTGTGATGATGAAACTACTGCTGGGGGACGAGACAATTTTAACTCGAATCTAAAGATGAACAGTGAACTGAACTTGTTTTGATTAATATTTGTCCACTCAATTAATTATCATAATCTTCAAATAGGCTTTTAGATCATTCACATTACCAAATTCCGTTTACATCTGATGTATTCTATTGATCAATTTAATTTAATAGTAATCTACCACTCATACTTTAGCTATTTAAAATACTGCCAAAGATTTTTTTTAACGATTTTAATTGCTGTTCTTATGACAAGAACAGAATTCATACTGACCTTTTTACCGAACACGAAAAAATTTCTTTTTCTATGACCAATGGCGATAGGAAAAATATGTAATAAGCGCGCCAAGCAAATTTTTATGTAAGAAGTAACATTTCGTTGCTATTTATTTATTTCTAGCACACAGCATTTGAACAAGAAAAAGAAACAATCAGTATCCAGCAGCACGGTTTGTCAATGCCAACAATTGTTTTCCATACATTTATAGAATAAAAATAGGAAATAGACCAGAACCATCGATAATAATAAAAACAAGTAAATAAAATTTGACTCAATACGTTGGTCGAATTTTTGATTGATATCAACCCCTAAAAAAATAGCTGGATTTTCATTTAGGTCCTTTACCAATAGATCAATATTTTGCAGCGTAGATGTTTTTGGTTTAATTTCTGATTAAGTTGTTTTGATAGTTTAGTAAGCGAATTACTTAACGTTTTGATTGGATCTTTTGTGAAACTTCTCATGTCCATTCGAGCTATATTCGTTGTACACCGAATTTGTCTGATAGATATGCGTTTCCATCTATCTATTTTATTCAATAGTATTTGAACAGCTTTCTTTTTATAAATAGTTTTCCTTAAATCATCAATTTGGTTTTTTACCTCATTTATATCTGGAGTATTCGCTTGTTGATTTTTTATTGGATCTTCGTCGACAGATGATGCTTTCGTGCTTGCTTGTTCAGTCAAGAGTACATCCTTTTTGTTTTTATGAAAAGTCATTCTTTTTGTTTTAGAGATAGGATTTATAGACATCTAATTGTGTCTTCAGAGTTGAAATCTACTGAAATTATCGATTATTTTTCACTTGAAAATAAAGCAAGACTTTGCAAATGCTTCAATAAATACAAAAAAAAAGATAAAATTGAAGAGCACAAATTTGCATTTGCACTCCTACGCTTTCTCTAATCTGTTCTCTAATCTGAATAGTAGTCACCTTTGAAATACGATAATAGTTACATGAAAGCAGCTAACATAGATTTATTCCTTATCAACACTTTAACTTTCTGCTGTTTTGCTTTTTTTCAAAAAGTATTCTTCGTCGATATTCGAATAGAAATATTCTAAGCTAGTAGTGACATAAAAAATATCTATAGGAACAATGTTGACTAATCCCATATCTCAATGTATATGCTAGAAATTATAGAGACAAATCTTAGTAGTATATCCCTGCGAAACACCGTTGGTTAGATCATCAAATCTTGAAAAAAACATGCATTCATAATATGAATGCAAATTTTGATTCTCTCATTTAATTACAACGGACAAAGCTTTCGTTTTTAGTTTTTCTGAAGTTTTGGCTTACGCAGAACCCAGTATATATTTGATTGTATCCATAAATATATCGATTCTATTCAGTGAAATGTCAAGTTAATCTAGACGTACGTTTTCTTTTTAATATTCATGCTTTTATAATCATTTAAAAGAAACAAGATGAACATCAGATCAGTGAAGAGGAATTTTGATTTTAATATAAATATATATTGGTTAATCATCTAAGTATTTGACAACATTTCCAATAGATAAAGTGGCCTATTATTATTTACACATCGAGTACTTTATATAATAATTGTTGGGTTCTTTATTAATCTCATTTATGATAGTTATAAATAATATATAATCTTATCGTCAACATTTTTCAAATAGGCTTTGCCTGTCCATAGAAGCTATGTATTTCTTCACATTGTAAATCATTCTAATGTTTATGCTATAAGATACACATTGCGTGACAATAATTGAATACACGCAATGTTGTCAATAGAATTTAAAAAAGCATTTCTCCGATAAACGACAACTCCGATTGACTTTTCTCTCGGTTTTTTCTTCTTTTTACACTAGAACCATCATAGTTTGTGATTCGAATTCTTCGTACTTGCGTATAAAAAACGGATATAATAAAGTATGGTGAACTGCTCATTACCTTAAAATAAACACACGACAGGCGAAATTTCTCTTTTTTTTTGCATTAGATATGGGCGTGTTTGCTTCATATACTATTACTATCATAATACTTTATATCCTGTTTTACTCTCTTCGTTCATTCTGTTCAGTAAAGAGAAAAGAAAAAAAAGAAGCTATGCTATTATTTTTTATTAAACGCTCGATGAAGAGAAGAAAAGAATCGAGGTTTTGACAACATAGCTGTATAACTAAATTGCATTTTTTTAAATGATAATAATATTTAAAATGATTTGAGTAAGTATCAAAGTGTTCCTTTTGAAAAAGGAATTGATTATTTATCAATGGCAACTACTGAAATCATGCTTTACTGATTAAGTTGAATAGAGTAGAGAACATCGTTTATACTTTTCTTCTGAAGAATATTTAAGAGATCACCGAAGTATTTATTAGTGTTGTTATAAAAGAAATTAAAGAAATTAAAGAAATTGTTTCATTGAGCCGCAACCATTGTATTCCTTCTTTAATAATCAATCCCAAAAGAGACATATTTATTTAAAGAAAAGCATAAAAGAGAAACCGTTGAACATTCTTTAATGATGTGCCAAAGATATTATTATGTTTATATATATATATATATATGTATTCTTTTTCTGTCAACTATAAAGTGTAATTCGCTTAGTGTTGACAAGCGAAGTCTAAATCTAACGTTGTGTGACACTCATTAAGCTTTCGGGGATTTAGATACAACTGTCGCGCTTTATGAATAGAACGAAAGAGTGAAAGACTTTTCTTTTTGTTGCGTTTGGCTGTTGGCTTAATTAAAACTAAGCAAGAGAGAAGGTCGGTGACGTTTTTACTCATACATTTATTACTACATCTCATGAAATACTTTTTAAGTCTTCGTATTTACGAAGAAAATGTGAACAAGGTGTTGAGAATTGTTATTACAATGGCGAACATCGCCAGTTGATTTTTTACTTCAACACTAGACTAGAGATATTAGTATTTCCTTTGTGAGAAAAAAAAGAGAACCGAGAAAGAATTGTTTCTTTCGCATGCGCGAACATACACTCTTCGGCGATGAGGGAAGAACGAGACTATAGAAGGAGAATAATTGGAAAATCTGCACAAGATGACAACAACAAGTTGTAAGGCGAAGTCATTTCATTATCTTCTCACTGGCATGCATAAACGCATGAATACTGATTGATATAATATGGCTTAGAGGTATAGAAAAAAAGGTTAATTAAAAATTGTCATTTGCAGATAAACTTATATGGCTAATTCAACAACTATAATATGTTGTTGCTAATACTAGATGAAGCCATTTTATCATAAAAATGATTATTTACCATGAGCTGCCGCCTGTGGGTGATGCTCATATTTATCATTTTTCAATCGAAAACTAAACTTATGGCATGGAATTATCTAGAAAGTAAATAAAACTTAATCAAATTTATTTTCCATTAACGTTTTTTTTCTTAAATAAAGATTGCTTCTATGAAAAACGTATTAATACAACTTTACATGGTTATAATGATCTACACGATCGTTGGCTATCTGACTTTGATTGTTTTGACCGTTGCTTAAGAGCTGATTCTCGAAACTGTCGTTCATTTGAACATTGGCATAAGAATGGTTACGGTATCTGTGTACGAGCAAATATTTCATTAACTGATTATCCATTAATAACAAGACATAATCCATTCGTTGACTATTATGAAATTCGTTGTAGACAAGATCCTAAAAGTTAGTTTCGAAATATTCTATTTCTCTTCATCACTTTCTTTTCTTTTTTTTTGTGTTAGCTATAAAACCAAGTGTAATACATTGTCCAAATGATCAATTGTTCTTAACAATTCAATTAAATGGTATTGATCCAAATGATGTTCTACTTGGTGATCGCAGTTGTAAAACTAATTGGTCAAATGCAACACACGCTCAATTTATTTCACATATCAATAACTGCTCATTGGTATTGAATAGAATTAGTTAAAGTTTCAAAGATTAAATTAAATTTACCAAAGAAAAGTTTATTTTATGAAGCAGTAGAATTAATATAACTTTAGAGAAACTTTTATCCGAGTTAAATTTGACGAAGAAAAAATTCAATAGACAAAACTGAGTATAATTGAAGTATTCTTTAATTACAAAAATAAGAAAGATTACTGAAAGCCTCTTTAGTGTATAGAAATCGATGAAGACAGTTTTATTTCTTGAAGCTTCTTGCGTATCCTAGTCTAAAGATTACATCGCTAAGTAATTCAAGCGTTTGATTTCATATTTTTCAGATACTTGACTGTTTTATTTATTATTTCATCTTGAATATTTTATGAAGAGATTTGATTCATTAAGCGGATATATTGTAACATTTTCTATACATGAACTTTCACGGTTGCAATAGAAAAAGAAAAAGAAATTTCAAAAGTACTTGATAAAGTCATGTCTCTTGAGTTTAAAAGGCAAATGAGGCCTAAATTGATCTGTGTGACAGAAATAGTTGATTAATGATAAAGCAATTTTTCCAATAATTGGAAAAGATTCTTAGTTTAATGTAAATTCAATTTTTTCGATACAACGCTTAATTTCGATTGATTGTATTTTGAGACATACTATTACATCGGATATAGATTGATTCCCATGAGAACCAACATAACATTGTGTACAGTCATCCTTCAATTTGTTTCCAAATTTTACTTATAATTAGTATAAATCTCTCAATAGATCTATTGTAAAGAAAGTATAAAACTATTTTCTATAAAAATAATCAATAATGATACAAAATATTCACTTTGAATTTTATCAAAAAAATATTACTAAGTCTTAATTTTTCTTTTTCTGTCTTTTTTATAGACACTAATCAATGACTCGATTGTGGGTAAAATTCGTTGGAAAAATGTACATAAACATAACCATACCATCAAACAATATGAACGTTTTTTTGTTTGTCAACCTAATATCGAACAAATACGTCTAATGCATCAAACTTCAACAAAACCAACACTCTACGATGATCATAATGCATTGATAGTGTCTTCGAATCATTATGATATATACAACGATGAACAAGAAATGATGTCATCGAACAGGTAATAACAAAATAGATAATAGTAAAATAAAATAAAATATATTTATATGTATTTTATTAGAATTACTTTCGCATGGAAATCACATAATCATTCATATTTATGTCCTCAATCGTGTTATATATCTCTTTATTCTTTTATTAATATAACACTCGATGATTTATCATTAATATCATCGAAATTTTTGATTGATTCGTGTGATTTCATAGCACTTCATCCTTATGCGAATTATGTACAGTCAAGACGATTGATTTATCAAGGGTAAGAACAATGAAAATTCTCCTCTTTAAAATAAAATATTTCTTCGTTTGTTTTTGTTTTGTTTAGCTGTTCTATTGATCCAACTGTGATTCAAGTTGCAATGAATACTACCCCATCTTCAATGTTTCATTTTTCATTTTATCTATATCATATACTTAAAGAACCGATTCCATTTCAAATACAATGTAAAATTTTACATCAAGATGATCAAACTGAATTACAAAACAATATCGACTGTTCAAAAGTATTTATTAATAATAATCATAATGATCATTCGTCTATGCATAAAAATGGCAAACAAGATTATTCCTTTAAATTGTTTCATTCATCGAAAGTTTATGTTACCAGACAATTACCCTTCATTGACTCTGAACGAGGAGCATTTCATAGTAAAAGTTATTATTATACTTATTAAATAAAATAAAGTATTACCTTTTCTTGTATCTTAGGTTCAATTATTTCAATTGTTGCCGTCCATTATACAAAGTGCTGTATTTTAGCCTTTTTTGTTCTTCTATTAAATGCAATTTAGAATGGAAACTTTTTAGAAATAAAAAGGAAAGATCAATATTTGCTTTTCTTTTTTCCTTTTTAATAACTTCATTATTCTTTAATGCATAAATTATGCACGAATTTATGTATCGTTCATGGCTTCAAGGCAACGTCAAATATATTTCAACGTCTTAATTTGCATAAAAAGTTTTTTAATCAAATGAAGACATGACATAAATGAGTTGTTCACTCAGTAATTTCTTTTCATGTTAATAATTAAAGATGATTTTATACTAGAGAAAAATTTCATATGGTATATGACAAAAAAAAAACAGAATACAATAGGAATTATTATTGTTATTTGAAATTCGTTTTTGTTATTATTACATTTTGACATGCACTAAACAAAGAATATTTCTATTATCAAGAAGGAACTAGATTAATTAAGAAAGAAACATGATAATTGAATAACAAGACTAGAAAGTTGTAAATCAAAACTAATTATAATTGAAGAGTTTACTTTTATAAATGCAAATTAATCGAAGATCTATGGATTCTATTTCTTTGAAAATTCTAATCACTAATTTTCTAAATATTTATATTTTATTTTTGATCATCTACGATATATTCACTAACAAAATGAATAGCTAAAGTTCTATTGACTTGTTTGTCTTCAAGAAAAGGATTTTATTTTGTCCTTAACTACTTATTCCTGAAATAAAATAATTATTTGTTATCAAAAAGCTTCAATAGTATATATCGAATTTATTGTATTGTTCATTTTATATGCATTAGTCTCAACTTGATTGTCATCGGATCCTTGCCTAGCATTAAAACGAATACTGCCTACACTTAAGCACTACAGAACAACCTTGGTTGTGTGATTAGTTTTGAGGAGTGTGATTCATATTGACAGATTCTTTCCTGAAGTTTCTCTTTTTCGACTCACTTAATCTCAATAGTCAATAGTTGATGCTTTTAGTTCTATGGCATCATTACAATTCATACATATATACGATACGAATATATTATTCTTTCGCAGTACGATAAAAAAAAACTAATAAACATGAATCAGTCATAGTGTGAACTATATAAATGCGGTATCAGCCATACATTTGGTATATTTAAATTTTTTAGCATCAACAACGAAAATGAAGCTTTTTCTACTGATCATACTTACATTTCTGATTGCTGCCAATGCTAACCCTATTAGTCGCAAGTAAGTGAATATCAATTTTTAATTAAAGAGTAGATTTTAAAAACAAAAACTGTTTCTATCATATAGATGTAAATGCAAGGCGGTTTCGAATACAATTCATTTTTCTTTTCATTCATGGGATATTTCATCATGCAAATTTTGTTCATGCAATGATGCAGCTATGACCAATTGTGAACAAGCTTGCAAAACTATGGTAGAAAGTTATGCCAATACTGGTTGTGGAAAAGTTATTAAGGGTAGCAAAGTGAAATATTCATGGGAAGCAAGTACATGTTCAAGTGGTGTTAGCAGTGTTGAATATACCTGTGCTTAATTATGAACAGAATAATCGAATCGTTTCTTTTCTTTTCTTGAATCATTAATAAATCAAATTATCAGAAAGATGAATTTTAAGTACCTGTTGAGTGTTAATATCAAGAATATGAAGGATGATTGTTGATTATGAAAAGTGTGATCCTATTGATTGTAAATATCTTGTGGCTAACATTGATTATTTGAAGATTTCACCTTCCTAAGCTGTTTAAGCAATCGTGCAATCTTTAGACACAACTTATTTAGAAAATACTAACTTCAAAAATAAGAATTTTTTCAGCTCTAATATACTAATGATGATAAAAAAAATCCATATAGCTATTTATTTACGTATGTTGACTAATAACATACGACATATTAATATTTGTATAGCATAATCATTTGTTTTTATAACTTTATACGAACAGCAAAACGATAAATCACACCAATTACTAGTAGATGTGTTATACAGCTTTATTGTAACGTAAAACGACCCGAATTGATTCATAAATAATTTATTTGTTCGTCATCATCTTATTTGAATTGAAGAGATACCGGTCAAAATAATTATAAAATAAGGACTAGAACTATCGAAACGTATATCGAATAGTATTCATGATCCAATTGTCTTGAATTACTAGCTATTGAGGGTAGTTCGCCCGTTCTTATAAGCTGAGAATTGTAGCATGTCGCTATAATGCGAATAAAAATTCAAATCACTGCAATAAGAACAGTTATAGAATGAATCATTTCATTATTTTCTCGTTTCCGTTGATACTAAACCGTAAATACTTTGAGTAGAAAGAATATTATGTATGTACTATAATCCTGTATTTCTGAGTCTAAACTATTTGATCAACATTGACGAACATTTTAACATTAAAAGTTTTTGTTCTAAAATTGAAAAAAAAAAACTTACTTCATTTTATAAATCGACGAATAGAAACCTATTACCAGAAGCAATGATGCGTGTATTGTTTTACTTAAATTATATTAATTAGTGGATGGATGCATCACTACTATACGTGATTTTTCTGTATTTTCGTATCAGTAAAATTGATAAATTTATCAAGTGAATCAATCGATTGAGACAAACAAATTATAACAACATACATATGATATTTTCGATGAAATAGAAATTTGTATCTATTTTTGACACAGAGTCTAAAGTAGCGTTTATCATGAATCATTTATTGTACTCAAGTAGGTATTTTGAAAAAATAATATCTTACGCTGTATTTTCAATTCGTTTTATTCTTATTCAAAATGTTCTTCTTTGTGAGTTCATCTACAAAATGAAAACAACAAAAATTCACTTTTTATTATGCGACTTCATTCGTTAAATGTGTTCCATGCGTCGTCGTTTGCGACATCACGCACAATACATTCACCTACGACATGACGTCCAGGACGTAAAAGTATATGTTATGCTCAGGTGTAATGTGACGTATTCTAGACACTTAGTTCGAATCTAGACTGGATCGTTTAATTGAATTTGAATGAGATAAAAATTACCTACTAATACCTGCTGACTTATTTTCATTTTCTTCGATTTATTCTATACAAAATATTGAAATATAATCAATCCGAACGAAAAGTCTCTTTCAATTACTTCTACCTCAACCATTTTTGTTTCGATATTTTCGTTACTACCAAATGATTGCGATTTGATTGATGAAAAATGTTCAAATTACGTATAACAATTGAGTTATTTTTACTATACGAAACACAAAATAAGAGCTATAAACCATCAATAAAAAGTTGATGAGATAGCTTGATTAGGACACATAGTCTACTAAAGATGTGAATCGTTCTTTTTTTTTCTTCGAATGCCTGGCATAAATAGATATCATATCTGTGCTTATTGACTATAGCCCCATATAATAATTTTGACACGAACGATTATGATACATATAATAGAAATAGTATCGTCTTAAAAGTGAACCATACGAAATATATATATACATATACGTTGACAGTGAATCATTACATATCAAAATGTCATGCTTTTATGAAAATAAATACGAATAAATTTTTTTCCGTATAGTTTCTTCTAGAAAATATCTATGCGATCAAATGACTTTTTTTCGTTTGCGTTTTATTGTCATTAATCATGGTAGAACAACTGTGCTTTAAAGATAATGAATGCGGATGTATGATTATGTTTATGCTATATTCGATAAGATTGTCTCATTTAGTCAACGTAAATCCGAAGTAGTCCCTATACCTATAACTATTGTCTAGTTTACTCGTCGACCTTAACGGAACAAAAGACATTCATAACGACAAGTCATCTTTCTTTGTAAATTTGAATTATTCTCGAAAATCTAGATTCTTGCATAAACTTCAACATGTCAAAACTATTTACATATTAATATGAGAAAAAAGGGCACGAATTTGTTGTTTTTTTATGAATGACTCAATCAAATTTTACTCACGTGGTTGTGAAATAATAATTGTGTAATGCTATTTTGATGACGTCGATAGAGATTTGATCGTGTACTAACTAGCGCTTTGTTGTGCTAGACGAGCACGTTGGCAAATTTCAGCGAAATACTGAATTTTATTTGAAAAGAAACTTACCTAACTATTAATAAAGCATGTATAGTTTTTGCAAATATGAAGTTCACTGTTCTAATGATGCTTCATATGCCATCTACAAAACGAATTTTTAGAGTTTACATTGATAAATTCTTTTGATCTAATGATCTAAATTATTTCATCAATCTGCATTCATTCTTAATTGGATATCTCTCGTCTTCTGTTGAATATGCTCTACATACAGTTTATCTAAATAGATGAATATTTTGTATTTCATAATTATGGTCATTTAATTGAAATTGCATTGTATTTAAATGACAATCTGTTTTTTGTTCTCTCACGAGAACATCATTTCCATCGTTTGTTTTTCGAATGATATTAATTTAAAGTCCAATTCAATTTTCGTATTTACAAAACTGTTTTTCGTGATGACTACATTTTTTAACGCTCGCAGGGGTTCTTTTTTTCATCTTTCTTCTATTACTTTTCCCTTTCGTTCTGTTTTTTCTTTGTCCCACAATACTTGCTCACTAACTTTATTTCATATTCAATGGCAATTTTTATTTTCTCTAAATAATATTATCATAATGGCTTCAGCTCGAAATCTTTGTCAACATTCAGATATCAATGGAAATCAATGTACGTCAAATGATTACATGCTTTGTCCACACTGTCAGTTACAACTATGTCTTAAGCATTTAAATTATCATCAAGAATTACTTCGTTCGGAATTATACGATCTATGTCATGACATAGATTGTGTTCGTTTGGATTTAGATAGTTTAATATTTGATTCGAATAATCATCGTGAACATTTATTCAAACAATTAGATGAATGGTATCAACTTCAAATATATTTAACGGATAAAATCTATTCCGAAAAAAAGCAACAAATTCAAATTTTATGTTTGCAATCGCGTATGGAATTCGACATATATAAAATTAAACAAGAAAAACAGTTGAAAGATAATTTAATGAATCAATTAAATAAAGTTTTAAAACAAAAACAAATTCATATGGATAATTTAAATGAAATGAGAGCTAAATTAGATTATATTCAACGAGCTTTAGATGAACTTAAACAACTAAATATTGATATTCATTGTAAAAATACAAATTTCGATATCAACATTGTTAAAAAACGTTACATTGAAGCAGCGAAGGTAATGTAAAAAACGCTCTCAAGCGTATCAGTCTTTATGTAGATTAGCTAAAAAGATACTTTTCATTTATTGACAAAAATATGTTGTCAAGATCTTGACTCTATCTTATCAAATTCATAGTCTCAACTTATCAATCACTTTATTCTACGTCAGAAATCAGTCTTTTAGATGCAACAAGAAAACCAATGATATACAAAAATAAATCAGTCATTCTAGACAAGTAATTAGTATCTGCATTAAAAATGAAACGAAATCTTAAGTTTGTAAAAAGGCAAAATCTATCTGTTGAAAAGCAAATTTGATTTATTAATAAGCCTTCTTTCTCAGTTATTTCATGATAATAAATGTTTCTACTAGGAAATAACTCAATCGTAAGAAAATAAATAGACCTTCATTTTTTTTCAGCCATTGTTTATTGACGATGACAATAATCTATGGGAGACAAATAATGAAGACGAACAAGAACAAGAACACGAAAAACTAAGATCATCAGATGATCACCCAATGACTGAAGAAATATTGAATAGCAAAGATAAATTATCTTCGCCTTCTGTTAATCACTTTCCATCGCTACCTGTTCCTTCATCATCTTCATTATCGACGCTAGCTATGAGAAAACCACCATTAAAACTTGTTATCAAACGATTAAAACATCCAACAGTATCCACTTCAGTCAAATACAAACTACCTTCAGTAAATACATCACTATCGGTTACTACGTGAAAGTGTTTTGTTTTGGAAAATAAATGTAACAGTATTGATTTGTAATGTTTCTATTCCTCTTTGTATATTAAATATAAGTTGTTTGAAAATTATTATATAAAAACTATTTATCAAAAATTTATCAAAATAAAGGTGAATATTTTTCTTATCTATGAATAAGAATCTGCGATGTGCTTCGATATGAGTCAAACCAAAGTAATAAAATCAAAGAACGACATGAAAAATGATACGTTCGACTATGTTTTCGCTGTTCTACAGTGATGCGAGAGAGACGACTTATTTTATCTTGTCAAGGCTTTTTCTTGACCTTGTCTATCTAATTAGAATCATACGAGCTGACGAAAATGCGAACTATCAATATAAAGTAGAATCAGAAACTACGTTGAAAATATAAAATAGGTTGATACGACTGTTTACATTGTGTTTTATTGAAAGAAAAAAACAACCAAAGTATAATCTGAAGAACCAGTTGAGCAAAGATTATTGAAATCTTTGTTGTTTTTAACCTTCAATATAATACCAGTACATGAGAAGGTACTCTCTACATCATGTACATGAAACATGACATCTTATAAATAGCTTACAGATACTATTTATGTATCGTCGTTTTGTTTCTTTCGTTTTGTTATGTCATCCATTTTCTTTTGCTTTCTTCATTTACGATCTTTTTCGCGTAGATACGAAACTTTTGTATTCTTTTACGGCTATCATTTAAGAGATCAGTAGAATAAATGAAATGATCAGTACATTATTTGTGTGGTCAGTTATTAATATACTTCGACTTATTGATATATTTAAAAATCAGTAAATTAGATTCAAGGATCAGTATAAAAATTGAAATGTGTTATAAGGTGATTTACTTTTTTTTCATGCTTGCTCTTTTGGTCTATATATCGTACAGCTGATAAGTGCAACATATATAAATGTACTCTTAGCTCCTTTCTTTCACATTCAGCTTAGTACCAACGAGTAAAAAAGATGGAGGTTGTACAAGTTGTTCAATATCAAAGTGATATATCAGACAAAGAGGTTCTGGAAGGAAATGATGGAATAAATGGAAATCAAAGAATTCCAAAAAAGGTTGTGGGGTAGTGTAGATGAGCAGAAGAATCAAACCCACACCTAAATTTCTATGTTTTACTGATCAATTTTATGTTTTTTTTACTGATAATTATATATAATAAGCTGATCACTTTAAGATTAATTACTGATCATTTTAGTACTGACCATTCAATATTTGTACTGATCGTTCATATTCTTTTTTACTGATCATTTCATTTATTTTACTGATCAAATATAATGTTCCCTTCTTTTATTGTATCTTTCATCTTACATACGAACAGAGTTATGCATTTTCTCTCTATTTGAGGAAAGATAATACATCGTAAATAAATATATATACATAATAATATACTAGTGACATCGTATAATATTTAACAAATTGTTCAGCTTCAAACAAGTTCAATTTTCACAATTTCTTTCTCATCAAAGGATTACCGGTATTAGAAATACACTTCCTAGAAAAGACCTGCCTATTCATATACTATATGCTACTTTGTTCTCATTAGTCAATATATCATAAATTATGTACATATAATTATTACAAAGACAACAAACACTTCATAAACAGCAATAAATGAAATTGGACACAAACGGTATTTAGAAATCTCAGACGTTCTTTTTATGCTTTAAAAAATAAGTATCAGCTCATGATGCCTATTCAGAGGATCTATTATAACATTATTCTGCTGATGCATTCAGTTAATTTTCTATTCAAAAGTATTCTTTAAAAAAAATGAAGTTTCAGAAGTTTATCGTCGATTGTGTAAAATAAAATGGAAAATATTGATAACAACGAAGAGTCTATTATATAAATAATGCTATATCGATCTTATTTTTAACAATTATGATGATTGTAATAAAATTCTAGATCATCGTACGATATGTATTCACAAATATCATGAAAGCATTTCGATCTGGAACTTCATCTGTAGAAGATAGATCAACATATAACTAAAATATACTGAACGTAATCCAAAAAACGATTCTTCTATTAATTTTTACATATGCTATTATCAACTAAAACTTAATTAAATTGGTAATAGGTTGGGACGAAAAGTTGAAGAATATTCATTCTTTTCGAGCGTTTCATATCTTACTAGTATTTATCTACATGTGTAAGAATGGATGTCATTGTATGTTTCGTTATGAATAATTGAAGAGTCTGATATGTTTATCATATATTTTGGAAATCGAATAAGGATACCTTAATTTTTGTAAACGATTTTAATATAAATCTACAAACCAAATAAAATGAAAGCATATAAAACCATAAGCTACTGATTATTGTATTTTTTTTAAACTCAATCAATCGTATGAAATTAAAGTCATAGACCTTTTATTGTGAAATTTGCAAGAGGCTAATTGTTAAGTTCACTCAACTAACAAAAATAGATTTTTTTACCAGAACCAAAGGGCGATTTTTAAAAGTATTTTTTCCATAAAAAGCATTCGGTTCATTGTGTAATTCCACGAGCTTGAATTTCTTTGGAAATCACCAGAAGAATTTCAATCAGACTATATTAGAATTACATCACTTGGTTTTATTATTATCTTTAATTTTTCACCGATCAAAAGCTTATCAAAAGTCGTACTAAAAATACACTGCCGTTTCACTCTGTTTGAACAACAAGACTAACATTTTGTATGAGAAGAAATTCTTAATTTTAAAGCTGCAATATATTCCACATCTTTTTATTTTCTTTGATTGAAATCTTTTTTGATTAGAAGTGTTGCATTGTTCGTTTCTAACGCATTACTAATTGAAGACATATGTTCTTATGTTATTGTTTCTTTCCTATGGTGTGAATGTATTTGATTGCTCGACTCGAAACAGACACGTTTAAAAATTATTTTAATTTCATTTGCGTGTAGTTGTTATTCTTTGAATAATTCATACTTCAGTTTCTTTTTCTCTCTTTTTTTAAATGAGTAGAATTTCATATCTTCGATTTTTTTCACCTGTGTATGCACATAAGAATTGTTAACGATAAGAACAGAAAATTATTGTTGAAGTGTTAAGCATTTTAGAAAAAATCAGTAAGAGAGAATTCATGACAACACATAATCTTTTCGAAAGACCCGAATTACTTGACAGTCAAACTCGTTTAATTTTATCTGCTGATACTAAACCAAAACGATTAATCCGCAGTGCAACACGATCAGCTGGACATCATGGTACACATGAGCGTCCAGATTCAGCTGTAAGCGCAACTGCTATTCAAGAAGTAGATAATGAATTATTAGATGAAAATGCTGAAACAAATAATGAAAATTTTCCTATAAGACAAATTTCAGTTATATCAAATGAAGCTGATTATGATACTGATCTTGAGCAAGAACAAGAATCACATCGTGATTATACATGTAAAGGTATTTATATGGATCAGTGTCGTCGTCATAGTCTTATACCATCTTCACATTTTTTACGTCATGTTGATAATCAAACATTAGCAATACGCTATTGTGGTTTAAAATCGATTAATGTAAAAGTTATGGTACCATCATTGAGAATTAATTCAACTATTACAAAACTTGATCTACAAGATAATAGTATTGGATCACGAGGTGCTATTTATATAGCATATTTAATTAAAGATAATGAATATATTGATGAATTAAATCTTGCAAATAATGATATTGGCCTACAAGGTATGAGTATTTCAAATGAAAAGTAAAACTATGCGTTTCATATTTTAGCTTAGTGATGAGTTAGATATTCTTATGAAGTTTTCAATGTATAAAGCGAAAATCTGATAAGAATATAATTCATCACTGTTAAAATTGCGCTCAAATTTGAGAAAAAACGAAGCAAATAAATGAAATCTCTCTTTATGTTCGATCAAAAAGTTTGACTATAAATAGCCTATCATTCCGACGAAAAGTATAATGCAATTTCCTTATAGTTTAATACGAATTTTTTCTCAAAAAATAAAATCTTTTTCAATTCTAAAAAATAAGCTTTTCAATCAACTGTTGTTTTTCTTTTTGTTTGTCAAACTGTCCATAGTTAATTATTATTAAAATCCATTCTATCATATTTATATTCTTTTTTGTGTGCATAGGTTGTAAAGCACTTTGCCGAGTACTTAGTTCAAATCGTTCACTTCGAAAAATTAATCTTGATGGCAATCGTTTCAATGATGATTGCGCACCATTCTTTGCTGAAGTTTTTTCTCAAAATGAATTTTTAATTTCGATTAATTTAAATAAAAATTTCTTTGAAAATGAATCAACAGGTCGACTTTTTGGTAAAGCATTAAGTGAAAATCAAACATTGGAACATTTTTATATTGGTTGGAACTGTCTTTGTTCAAAAGCATGTGGTCATTTACTAAAACCATTGACCTTAAATGCACGTATAACATCATTGGATTTATCTTGGAATGGCGCTGGCCTTTTCGCAGCTAAAGCAATGAGTGAATTATTAAGAAAAAATACAGTATTAGAAAAACTATTTTTAGATAACAACAAATTCAATACTGAATGTGCTGCGTATATCGGCAAAGGTTTATCGAAAAATGAATCGTTAAAAAGCTTAACATTAAGTGGAAACCCATTAGAATCAAGTGGTTGCTATGCTGTATTACGTCCATTAATTAAACATTCAACATGCCAACTGCGAACTATCGATTTACGTGGAATAATTGTAAACAAAGATTTTCTCGAGCTAGGAGCTGAACTTGCGACTGCTTTACCAGAATTGACTGTCAGATTAGGTAGCGAACAGGCAAAAAGTGATTGAATGATTTCAAATAAAAATAAAAAAATAAAAATTGATCCAAGAATTCTTAACAAACATGAACGACAAGGACAAAAGAAAAGAAAAGAAAAAGAAAGAAAAAAGAATATACATTAGTATAAAACGAGTTGTATGTTTTATTTCTTTTCCTTCCATTGCATATCGATTCCTAAGTAAGAAATGACCTCAACATCATTTTCACATTGTCTTACAGCTGAAATTGATTCTGAGTTTTTGCATATAAATGAACAGACGCAACAACCTTTACAAAACTATTTCCGATAACGCCTTCTGGAAATTCGTACACGTAATTATTCCAATACAGGCATAGCTGATGCTAAAGCTAGAGAAAAAATTTAATCAGAATTTGAAATCCTTGTTTTTGGTTCAGCTCGTGTTGGTAAATCAACATTGATAAGAGAACTTTCAGGCGATGAGCAAATACGAACTAGTGCAGACTTAAATACTTGTACACAAACAACAACAGCTTACACCGATCAGTTTGGTATAAGATAGTGGGATACACGAGATAAAAAAATGATCCTTGTGAATTTGTAAGTGCCATAGAAAAGCTGTCGAATATTCTATTGCGTAGAAATAATTTTCGATGATCTATTCTAGAAGTATATTGATAAGCTGTTTTTACACAACTGTATAATAATAATAATAATAATAATATCTCCCATAGGCTTATCGCCCGTTGGGGCCAGCGCTAGAGGGTCCACAAGCAGCCAGGTTCTATCGTTTTTTCTCTTTTACAGAAGACGGTATCTGCACCCCATTCGTCCAACGCTTCCCCCGTTAATGATGATGGGTTGGCGATCATCATAGGATCACGTGGCCGTGACATCTATGTTGAAGTTATTGTTTTTGACTCTGCATACTGACTAATGATATAATCGATACGCTATCGGATGAGTCATCCGGAACAATTAGCCGTTAGTAACTTGTTCAGGGTTATTCCATGGTTGGTGATACTGTGGTTTGAACATAGCACCTTGCGAATATGTGTCGAATAACATATCCACTCAACCATGGCGGCTACACAACTGTATAATTATTACTAATAGGTATCGAGCATTGAACTGAAAAAGAAGTTCGATCATTTTTAAAAGAAAAATTCCTTGCTCGACATATCATTGCACGAGCTGCAATATTCTGCCGTACGGCAGGTGCCTTTGCGAATACTCCTGCCTTGAAATTGTTGTTTAATGAACTCGCATCTCATGGTGTCGCTCTGTTCTTTGTTATTACTCGATGGCCATTTTTACCACGACGTGAACAAATCACTATTGTAGACGAAGCTATTGAATTATTAGGTGGCACAGCTACAGGTATTTATCCATCGAAAACAAGAAACATAAATAAAAATGTTCAAAATGTAGAAATTGTAACAACTTTAACAGGTATAGGTCAATATCAATTTTATTCTTTTCAAAACGAAACTAATTGAATTCCTCTTGTAACTTGGCGGCTGTTTTGGTTCACGTCGTGCAACTCATCCACTTTCAGCAAATGTTTCAACTCCTATTGAATTACCGATGACTATTTAACGTGCACTTGAATGTAAACATGATATGTCTTATATTGTTCCAGTTAATTCATATATCGATGAACTTGGCCACCGTTTCCAATCGACTACATTTCCTGTGATGAATCTTATGCTTCTTCGGCAATTAATTATAACAAAAACATGTCGTGGAAATGATCGAGAACAAAAACTAATTGATCTATATAAAAATCAAATGTCTCTATTTGCTACGATTGGTTATCATGCATTTGAAGTATTGGATGGCCTTGGCTATGGTGCATTATCATTTGGATTAAATAAAAAAGAAGAAGAAATCTATCGAGCATTAAAACAAGGTGGTAGAAATCAGCATATGACTACACATATTAGTTAAAGCTATTATTGATAAAGTTACTGGAACGATGTCATTTCCAATGGCTATAGGTTCATTGGCACAACCTATGATTTCTGCTATTGGTACACGTCAACATCAGGAAATATAGAAAAATTAATATTAATTTAGATATTGACACTCGCGCTAGTTTTGTTTTATTTTATTTTAAATTGATGATTGTTTATAAATATGTTTTTAGGAGGGTTTTACGCTCATTAAAAACTCATGCTGCAAACTTTTCTGTTGAATATATCGAAACTTAGATTTGACGAAAATATTACTTAATAACGAAGATGAGTGTAAATAACAGTTTAAGATATTTCTATTTGGCATTACATGCACACGCCCTCAATATTGTATCTAAAGAAATAGCGATCTTTTAATAGCTATTAATAGAGTGAACAAAAGTTTTTCATATTTTGTGATTCATGCTACATCGTATTCGATAGAGAAAACCAATTACTTTATTAATGTTTACTATATGATGATTATGTGGTTTATCCATCTTGCCTATCATGCACACAGAAATATTTACTAGGGTATTGTGTCATATCTGTCAAAGAACTAACGAGTAAATTTGTAAGACTTCACAATTAGTAATCGTAATTCACCTAAACATAAAAAAATGACTAGATACTATCATGGGATGGTGATTGACTAAAGTGAAAATATGATTAGATATATTCGAACAGTTTCGAAGTACCAACTGAACTGTGAATACCAATCAGTACACAGATTTTTCAAGATGCTGTAGGAACAGTGATCTTTGTACGAGTTGATTATTTGAGTGCCCAAACAGCTGTTACATCGATATCTTTGACACTATTGTTTCAAATAGTTTAAGTAGTTTCTTGTAATAGCTTTATTATAATCATCTTAATTTTCATAGCAGAACATATACCGATTGGAATCCCTTATCAAATATTATATAGATTGAAATTTACTAATTGTTGAAATTCACATCAGCATTATCAATTTAAAATGATCAAAGGCAAGTGTTTTACTTGATGACACAATAGATTTGTCGCTGAACATATCGTTATACTTATTCATTATCATGAAATATGTAGCTTACTAAATAGTGGTAGTTGAAACCTATTGGATTTTTCATTTCTGAAACTCCTCGGTTGTCAATGCTGTGCATTGTTTTAAATTTGCATTTTACATATATATATATATGTATAATTATACGGAACAGGAATAACAGCAATCCAAATTCATTTTGACCAATAGTTTATCATCCTAATTAGCTTAGCCGTTTCGATGGAATAGAATTTACTATCAACGACGTATACTATCCGTGATTTTTGAGATATGAAAGGAAATGTTAAAGGATGATTTCCAATCAGAAAGAATACTATTCCACTATAGTGAGTTGAGAGAATCAAGAAATAAAGTCATGTTCACTTTTTAATATATACTAGTGTCCTGATTTTGTATGAAAAATAGTACGACAGAGAATATTCCAAACATTGACAACAGAAGAAAAATAGTTGTTGGTTTTTGAACCATAAAAATAGAATCGCATTTATTACAAAGTAAAACTAGAATGACTATACATCAACATTTGAGCAATGGCTTCTGCTATATAAGTGGCTGTTGATTTTTTATTTCTCTTAGAATGATTGGTTCGGGTCCAACTAATGCTCGTTTTTTGGGTAAATGTAAAAAGTTTTTCGATTTAGTGTGGAGTTCAGGCAAGGATATGAATGCAACAAATTGAAAAAAGCACAATATAATTAGTAACTAACAAACAATGTAAAACTTCCAAAGCTTTCAGCAACATCAGACGGTAAACCACATATCCGTAAAAAAAATCATTATTGCCCATGGAGCAGTAACACGAATATAGAAAACTGAAATGGACGACAATTGAACAGTCATTTTTCGATGTCTACGCCATAAGATAGATTGACGCTTGAGATATTTTTGCCAGAGAACTCCAAAAATTAAAGCAATACTTAGAATAATAATAATGAAACACGGTATTATATAATGGAAAATCATTTCTGACGAACGAAATACAAATGATTTATATAAACATATGGTAATACAGATCATTCCAGAATTACCAATGATATTTTTACATGGAGAAAAGAAATAGATAAAACTATAGAATATAAACCAATACACAATAATGATAAATAAGGGAAGGTAGTATACCAGAAATCGTCCTCTTTTTTGTTGATATCCACCTATCCTGAAAAATAAGAATATGCCTTTCAATGGAAGCCCAAGCAAAGAGTAATAATTGTAATACATAAATTGCCCAATCAATAAACCCCAAATAAAATGAAAAGCATATGATCTTGACCAATTATTAATATGATAGAAATAATAGAGCATCCATGGATACACTGTAAATTGACTAAAAACAACTGTGATAAGTAAAATAAGATAAAGCCAAAATTTTCCAATAGATGATAATATATCAACAGAATAAGAAACACCAATACTACTATCGGCATTGGTATTGTTTTTAGACATTTTATTACACTAAAAGCAAAAGAGCTTTAAAGAAATTTATATGAACCAAGAGTAAATTTTCCTCAGAATTCTGCGCAAATAACTGCCAAACAATTACCTATGAATAAAACAGAAGAAAGTGTTCTTCATAGGACATGCAACAAGGAAAAAATATAATGAAGAATTTTTTCATGATGAATGGTAGATGCTATTTATTTATTAAAGATAGAAAAGCATCCTTTCATCCGCAAATTGATCCGAATAGAATTAAAGTAGTTGTTTTTTAAACTGCATGTGTTACATCAATCGATTAATGAATTAATGTGTTGTTATTAATGTTTCATGCGCAATCAAAGAAAATACTACGAAAAGTATGAGTGGAATCATGAGAGAGATGATAAAATCTATTGACATTTTTCAATCTTATCACTCTGAAGCAATTATTTATGACATTTTGTCTGCAATTAATTCAAAAAGAAATATTTACAAGGCAGTTTTATACACTATTTATTCACTACTAACATAACTGATTATGTAAAAACGATTCAAAATTGCTTCCAAGTCATTGTTGAACCAAGTTATTCTTATTGGAAAGAATAATTCAATCGATTATAATACCTCTTCAACTAAAAAATTTCTTTTTCATTTCCTAAAACTTTTCTCTCACAACAGTTGTTCTATTATTTACATGCTGTACTTACATCCATAAGTTATAAACTAATCCTAAATCAAGTATTTCGATAGAGACTATTTCAATTTCTAAGTTGCAATTACTTTTCTTCCGAATTCTTCGAGCTCTTATCTCATGAACTTAGTTTTCCACAAAACAATTTTCTTAAAACAATACCAAAGTGATCTTGAATTCCCTAAACTTAATCTAAATACTTGAGTCACATAATTAATTATTAATAATAATGCATTATCAAACATTTCAGATGATAGTTTTGTTTGAAACTGGACTCTTACAAACTGACAAATTCTAACCAATCCGGTAATGACTAAAATTCACTTAGTTTTTCTCTTTTTATTGTTAGAACTTCTATTTACTAAAGAGGTTGCTTTAAAAAAAAGATGAAGAAAATTCAGGCATACAATGGTGAATGCATGCTTTTTCCCGCGCAAATAACACATTTTTTCTGAGAGCTTATCGGAGATACACCCTTAGGTAAACTGTGTTAATTGGAATAAATGTGCCAAGATGAATTCTATATTTACAATGAATTAAAACTTAAATGAAAGAACGCAACACTTCATAGTTTCAAGCGTGGTAGTGAAAAAAGTAGCTCCTATTCTGGTATACTACTCAAGCACAACAATTGGAACTGAATTATAATTAGTTTAAATGAAGAAATTATTTATCGAGATAATATTTATGTTGACCAGTCGTTATCTTTAACACAGTATCAATAAATACTTACGGTCTTGTAATATTAAAATAGTCGTAGCTTCAATTTAACGTCGGTACAATTGCACTTAATAGAACCATTGAAATTAATAGACGCAACAGAAATATTATTTCACTTCTTTTTTAATTATATGAAAATAAATAGATGTGTCATTGGTCTTGTTAGGTTATTTCTGCGAAATTATAATTCGATAAACAACGTACAAATGAAAATTACTGACGAAATCAACCCTTTAACATTTTCAACTCGTTTATTTATCATCTAAAAGTTAATTTTATTCTCAAACCAAATATAGAAAGTAACTACGTAGTCGAATATTTAAAAAAAAGATAGATTTCTCAAACTAGAATGTTGTTCTTAACGCAAATAACAGAAACTTTGACTGTTCGTCTTCAACTAACTACAGTCAAGTTTCAATAAAATTTCAGACCTAAAACATGACTATCACGAAAGATATTAAACATATTGCAATATCCCATTAAGTCCATTTTACGAAAGTGTAAATTCATATCCAGAAAAATAAGAATAACCAGTTTAATAAGGTGCAACAAGAATAAAAGTTCAGAAAAATTTTTTGATCTTTATAATTTTACATGTTTGGAAGGCGCTTAACGAGCTGATCACAAGTATCACCTTTTAAAGTGATTCTTTTAGTAAGTTTGCATCAGAAACGTTTTTCAGAATATTGAAAAAATATATGAGCTCGCCAAAACTGACTGTTTGAAATTTGTTTAGAGAAAACTCAAGTTTTTTTCTTATTTAAAATAATTAAAAACTTATAGACAAAGTTTTTAGGTTTTGTGAAACCTTTTTGGTTAAAACTTACTGAAAAAAAGGCTTTAAAATTTGATATTCATGATCAGCTCGTTGAGTTCTACTCAAACATGTAAAATTATAAGGGTCAAATAAATTTCGCTCGACTTTTTTCTTGGAGCACTCTACTTACTTCGTTAAAGTGTCAAAGAAATGATCGTCTCTTCATAAAACTACTTTTAGATAATTATAATAAAAGGGCTTACTTCAAAAAGTGAAGTCAAGCAGGTATTAGAGTTCCATATGATCTTTCATAGAATAGGAAAAAACCGATTCCCTAAGTGAACTTTCTCAAAAGTTATTGGTTACGCAATAAGACAAGCATGAACACATAAAACATCGAACCACTTCTGACTTTCTCTTATTAAAACTATATATTTCAAACCAATCTAACAGACGTTTTTTAGGGTTTTCCGAGACTGTAACGAGTCAGATAAACAATAAGATCGTCATCAACAAAGGAGATCTCAAAGTATTTACACATTGCTGTTCTCTTCAACAATATTGATAGAAATATGGACATTTTTTGAGAGGAAAAAGCGCTCAAATACTTGTTAAAAAAGATAGACTGTGGAGTACACCCTGGAATGTACTTTTAATTGATGCAATGTATATAACATGATAACACGAAGAAAATAAATTCAACACATGCACAATTTTTTTTTATTCTTCTTCAAGGATACTCTATTGAAGAGATCTTAACGGTATGTTCCATTTGTCTTAGAATCACTCACAAAACTGAGATGCGAACAGTTTTTGTTAAGAGAAGATATTTTTTCTGTCAGAAAAACTATTCAGCCAATGTCTTTTTATTTAATACTAAATCAAGCTCTATTATAGATCGATGTGAATATAATCGAATAGTTCGCATTTTGGTATATGAAGCATTCATTCTGATATTAAAATTATAATTAGTACCAACTAATAAATAAAAACTTGCCAATTAAAATTTCCTTTGTATTCAACTTGCAGATATATCACGAAAAAGTGCATCGAAGTTCAAACTAAATTATATAATTATTCTTTCGTAATAAAAGATTTTAAGGAGATTATCAGTTGTGCTTATTCTTAGTGCTTTTCACTTATGAAAATGGTATCTAAGTAATGTAGATTTAGATCTGGAAAAATCATCAAGTTTTCGCGAGTCTGCTTTTGTCGTTAATGGAAATGTAATTGAATTCAGTATCATATTTTCTTGAATTGTTTCTTCAATTACTAACTGTAGAACAACACAAATATCAATACGATTTCAAGTGATGACCTGACCTGCTCTACAAAATTTTTCGAAGGCTTGTCAGATGTGATTTAAAACAAGGAAGTACTACTGTGCTGTGCAACATTTAAAAACAATTCCAAATTTAAACTTCCATTGCTTCCGTAATCTCTATAAACGTAATACCTACTATAATAAGGAAAAACCATCGCAAAACTTCAATCACATTTGCTATTTTCACACAAACATCAATTATATTGGTTCAATTTTCAATGCATTCTCTGGTACAATGTTTGAACATTTAAAAAAAGCAAAATTTTATTCATTTGTTTCAGATTATTGTTTATTTTTAATTAATATTTTAATATCAGATAGAAGCCTTTATATCGAAATTGGATGTATGAAATTCTTTACTCACCAGTGTACAAAACAACTTTCATTTGTCCTAGGATAGAAATAAAATGAGTTGAACTTTTCTCCGCTGCAGAAATTGTTTTTTTCTTAAATAAAAACTTAAGATGTTTTCTTTTAATTCATATCTAAGAAGAACACATTAATCAAGCTATTTTAAATCATCAAATTTAGCTTCAAATAAGAATTGCGTCCTTTAACCCTTTACGTCCGGATGTTGCCATTTGGCAACATTGTGCCAATATTTCAAGAAAGGTCTAGCTATACTATGGATAGATAGTGAATCAATAGTTCAATAATTACTACAAGATATTTTAGAACGCACTCATAGCCCACGAAACAAAACAAAAACGTTCAGCTGAGAAAATTACCTGAGTCCTTCTGAATACTCCTAAATATCAACTGAATCATAATAGATGTTCTTATGGCACCCTTAATCATTCAATCCCACAGATCACTAGTGGTAAATTTCCCCTATTTGATCTATTGTATATTGTATCATTCAAAGAAATGATTCAATGAATACTGACAATAAGAGGTATGGATGTTGCCAAATGGCAACAGCCGGCTGTGAGGGGTCAAAATTTTTGAAAAATCATTTTTCGTTCTCGACCATCGTTATTCGCTATTTTGCGTTTTTTCATTTATTCATACAAGAGCAAAGCATACAAAACATATCTGGTTCATTTACATAGCTTTTCCTAGCTTCAAATGGAATTTTCTATGAAAAAAAGTCAGCACGATAGTATTGTAGCTCTCAATGACTGGTATGGAAATGGATATTTGATTTACGTATCGGCAAGGATGTAGAGAAATAAAAGATCTACAAGAATACCTATCCTGATTCCCAACAACACAAAAAGCCATACAACTACTCTCTCCTTAGGTTCAAAGTATCTCAAATTTTTCATACAAAAGTCGATTTGAATCGTGGAGANTAGTTTCCTATTTCTAGTATAGATATGTCCTGGCAATTATAACGAGAATAACGACTTAGCCAAAAATAACACGAGTTTATTCATAAAAAGATGAAAATACGCATGCCTCACGCAGATAGAATGATTATTTATTGTAACTTTACGTCTGTTGTCAGTTCTCTTTCACATCGAACTCTTCAATGATATCTTTATGAGACATTTTTCTGACTTTTTAAATAAAATCTTGTTATGAATAGCTAAAACATGGTAATTCTACGGAATAGAAGAACAAGATCCGCATTAGAAATTTAAGAAAAAAGAAACAATAATAGTATGCTGGGAAATACAAGTACAGATACTATTCTGTATAGCTAATATACAATATCGCTGTTGCTTTTTGAACTTTTCGAAATGAACAGCTATTTATTTAGTAAAAATCTAGTATTTCAAAACAGTTTCATGCACTATTCTCTATCAATATAAATTATTAATATATGTTTATCAATAATAAAAAGATCAGTACTGTCAATCTCGAGGTGACGAATCTACTCAATTGTTTCTTCAATAACATGATTTACTAATGATATTAAATTTAACTTTTGTTGAAAACGTTTGTAATGATTGTGTTCACTTAAATATCATTTATTACGAATGCATATTCTTTCATCGTTGTCACAATTTATTTTCACTATTTTAAATATTAAACACTAAAGCATAGACTATTTATCAAAAGAAAAACGCGTGTGATAAACAAAAGTTAATAAGGCTGACAAGAACAACTTGTTATACAAACAAAAATGGAACCAAAAAATGCTTTTAAATATCAGAATAGGAAGAATAATTACAAAATAATAATAATAATAATTCTTATTTAGTTCCATTCCCTCGTTTTGTGGGCGAGATTTTTCGATTCGAAGTTTGTGACCGTCTACTTCCCCCACTTGATGATGACAATGTTTGAGAACTTAGTAGTGGTGGTGGTAAAAACATAGATCGTATACTTGGATCAGCAATACCAATACGATATGGGTTATGTAATGATTGTGACTGAGAATTGCCTCTTGTAATTTGAATTTCTGATGAAGTCCATACAACTTTCTTCTGGGTAATACTCGATCGTCCCGGAGTATCTTCATCACTCAATGCAATAATTTCGTCATCACTATCGTCAATAATTTGACTATTATCTTCTTCAATATTTCGTTGTTGAGACAATGATCGTGCAGTTGAAACCTATATATAGTATAGACACGTCAGAATTGTTTAATTAATGTTATATACGATGGATGAATTCGTGCACGTGGTTTAACACGAATACGTGATCTATGATCATCAAAGATATGTTGTTCAAGTGATGTATATGTTGGTGAACGACGTAATGCTTCAAGAATTTCATCACTAAGATTTTCTTCATCGCCATTTGTTAATTGATTATTTATTGTTAATGCATCACATATATCATGCATAATACCTAGTTCACGATCTAATTTATGTTTATAATCATCTAAATCATCGTGAATTTGATCGATTGCTTCTTGTGTATCTGTATTATTTGTCTGTAAAGCTTTACATGATTGTTTCATAACATTACTTTTTAAATCACGCCCCCATTTAATGATCAAATCAAGTTTAGCACGTAAAGTTTTCTGTTCATCTGTATAACCACGAAAAGAACCAGGGCTTCGGCCAGGCGTACTTGCCATGATTAGAAAAGTATAAAAAACACTCAAAAACACACCAAAAAAAAGTTCTATATAAGAAACGGTCAAACTTAATTTATGATTTTGAATTCAAGTTTAAAGAAAGAAATCGAATAATCAGCTAATCAGAAACGATAATAAATCCTCTGTATGAAAGAATTTGTATTATCAGAGGAATCCTTTCAATAGTTCACAAATAGTAACCTTTTTGAAGATAAAAATCCATGAAAAATACAGTTTTTGAAATTTCAAAAAAACCGCAACGTCATGTTTCAGTCAAATGCTATAAAGCGACATCTATGACAAATTGCTTCGCTAGAATCGGTGTAGTATACTTAATAGTTAGTAGATAATACCCAGGTGAATCAATCCGATACCGAATCCCATTGGATTCTATGGGGTCCTACCATCCGACGAAATCCCGTTGGATTCCTGGTTGAGGAATCAATTTCGGATCCGACAGTCGTATTTCCGATGATATCCGATTGCCGGAACCAATGAAATCCGAAGCATTCCGGTTCCGATTGACGGTTGATGTCGGATTTTATCAGTTTCCGATACTAGGATCCGATATCGATTCTGGAGCCAAGAATCCGACGATAATCCGATAGTTTCCTTGCGCCTTCCGAAGAGCTCCGTCGGATTCCAATAGGAACCGATCGGAACTCATCGGATCCTAGGCTAGGATTCATTCTCCTGGGTATGCATGCTCAGGTGTTTTTCAAACATTTTGCTTGTCTTTCATAGTTTCTTGAATATTGTTTGGTAATTGGTTCTAAAGATCAATTGCAGATACTTTCTCTCTTATTTTCGAAAATGTCTGTTCATTGTGTATGAACTGTGTTGCGTCTTCAGTGACTTAACTCAATCGTTCACAAAAGAAACTAAACTAGTTTATTTGAAATCTTCACTGGATCAATATTGATTTTCAAATATGAAAATTTTTTTTTAATTGCCTGATAGAAAATTTAATGGTATTATTATTTTTGTAGGTGTACTTATTTTATTTTCTATGAAAAATTAACTAAAAATGAAGTTTTGACTATTCGGATTTTGTCTATCATTTGACACCGATAGAAAAAACTTTCATATGCAAGTCAAAAACTTGTATTTAATTTATGACTACATTTTAACACATTGAAACAATGATCGATTATATATCATCGGTTTATTTATGTTACTCGAACCCAAAGCTGAAGCTTGCTGTCGATTACGGCAAAGAGTGCGAAATTTCTGGAGACTTAGAGCCAAAATAATTGTATAAGTCGTATAAAATTTATTATGAAAATTTGATTACTATCAAATTCATGTTGATACTATCTCTAGTGCTATGAATAATTCGTCATCTTATAACAACGTTGAAAATTTTTATTCTAAATCGATGTAACTTCTGTGTCTTTTTCGCCCGCAAGTTTACTATATTCATCTATCTATTGGTATTCTGTATAAATCGTATTTGTCTCAAGTACTTGTTCAACATATAATTATAGTAAGATATGATTAATAGTAAGAATTTTCTTTTAAAGATGATAAATATTTAAGGTTTTGTTATGTGAGCCCGTAGATTTCCTCTCATATAACCAAATTATTGAGGAATCTTATTTCAAGTGATTACAGAGAATTTTCTGAAATAAAAAGATATATTATCAATGCAAGACAATCATATAGATTTGAATTCGTTGACTGATCAACTATTCAAAAGAGAATACTATTCTAATAGTCACTATCTCACATTTACCTTTGCCCGAATCCAACACACATTGAATACATTCGCTTCAGTTTATTAAAGAGAACTATCTCTTCATGTATATACTATTTCGCACTGTTTGATTGAGGTGCATCATATTTCGATGAAATTGAATTAATATATACATCAAAGAAGTTGAATAAATCACTATAGTTAGTTATTTACAGAATTAAATGCAGTAACATTATAATCATAATTAAATTTCACAATAATTATTCGTGTGAGATTAACAAAAAAGACAATTATGAAGCCACTGAATAATGCTTCAGGCGAACTATTAAATAGTTTCATAGCTTCGAGAATACTCTCTTATTAATCATTGATAAAAGGATAATATCCTACGTTTACATTAAATGCCTATTTGTTTCCGTTGAATTAGGATAGAATTTTCTAGTTGATTTCTCCCATTGACAATCATTTTAAGCAAATTACATTTCTCATATTTTTTATGATTCAAAAGCTTATTCAACGATCGCTTCTAGTTTTAAGAACGACTAATATTTTTTAGTGTAATCCTTGCGTGATTAAAATATGAAACATTAGATACTTTATCTTGATAATCAAAAAAGGTTTACTTTATTTTACCTATTTTGACATAGAATTCTTTACAGCATCCTTTAGTTTAAGAAGAACTTATTGATAGACGATATTTGATTTTATACGAACAACGTCTATCCTAGTTTCTATTTTCTATCCATTCATTAAAACATTTAAGGTAGTAGAAATCGAATTCTACTCTACATGTCATATAAATCAAAATTTCTTTTGCTAACATGTATATTTCAGCTATTCAGTAAGAGTAAAAGCATACTTTCGACGACTATTCAACAACAATCAAATTAGTAACAACTTAAAACCTATTTCTAGCAGTAAGTAAAAAACTTAAGAATAAATGTGACAATTTACCAAACTTAGAGAGATGCAATTTACTCAAATAACTATCAATAAAATAAAATCAACAATTAAACATAGTGATAAATACATTCCTGCCCTATGAAAATATGTAATCAGTCTATTTTCATATAGATATTTTTCTGGAAGTGGTGAAAGCATTGATGTTATCTAGTAGGCGGAGATCTAATGACCGTGGTACTTTATGGCATTCGATTTATAAGCCATCACATTACTATTAACTAATAGAGTAAATGTAGAAAGCCATAGAAAACTTTCAACATATTGAGAATATGTTTATTGTTTGTCTTAGATATGTTTTTATAGTGCAGGTATAATTGAATTACAAATTTCAAATATATGTCGCTCTAGTTTTGGATAAAATGAGTAATAAAAGTTCATTTGTTTTTAAATATATATATATATATTTATGTAAAAAAAAACCGTTCTTTATAATCGTATATATGTTCAGACAATCGAATATCATCGCGCGAGAAAAAAGTTCAGATAACAAAAAAAAA
>OENM01000513.1:53316-76114 GCA_900239745.1 Rotaria magnacalcarata
ACACACACACACACACACACACACACACGAAGCAGAGTATAGCACCACACACGGTTTGTTTCCTGTTTTTTTGATCGATGATAAAGAATAAATGCAACATCACACATAAATGAATAAATGAGAGAAAAAACAACGATTGCACAACTTGAGCAACTAGGAAGAGAAGGATGATAGTAATTTTTCTTTGTCTTTATATATATTTTGATTATCAGTACGCATCGATTACAGAAAACAAAGTCTTCACTGTGTGCAACGAAGAAAAGGAAGCACGTTTCTATGTACATCATATAAAGAAAAACGACAGCTTTTTCTATAACAGAGGAGAAAAAAACGATCGTTGTACGCAAATGCTAGTACTGTTCGACAATATTATATGGCATCAATGAGCTAATAAGGTGTATACCGAACATTGTTACGTATGCCCTAGACAAAATCTATTATTGTAAAAAGATTATAATTATTTAAATTTAACTTACGGTTATAGGACCAATAGTTCCATTTGGTGTTGTTGTTATGTATGCCGTTTCTTGATAAGCATGTCTAAAAGATTTTGTTTTATATAATAATAGTTATACAACTAGAAAAATCTCGGCAAATAATAAGAATGTCATAGGTTGGAGATGTAAGAGTTTTTCTTTTCAATATGATTGAACTCATACATTATGCTCGGCTACACTTTGTTGTTTTTTATTCTTTTACATAAAAAGTGTTTATATCGAATTCGAGTGGGTGTAGTACTAAAAGACTCGAGAATACCAAAGTAACAAACTTAGAGAAAAAAACCCAGACTGAGATTATGACTGATATGATGCTATGAGAATTAATGAACTAAGAACAAGATTTCTCATATAAACGCAAAAATATTCAAATGGTAAATTTCTATTTCTATATAAAATTTTCCTACCCAAGTCGACCAGCTGATGAAGTCATATTCGTTGTTGGTCCACCGTTTATAAAATATCCCGTAGGTGCATTAACACCATTACTCATTGGTAAGACACTAAAGATATTAAAAAAATTAAATCAATTTTTAAAAAAAGTTTTAATTTTCATATAACATTTACCCAATCGTATAAGCTCCAGTTGGCTGTCCAGCTGATGTAAGACCATGTGTTGTAGTTGCTGTTATATAGCGAACACCAGTTTGATGTTGAGCAGTAGCAGCAAATGGATAAGCTGTTAAGCCACCCAAAGCAGTTAATTGATCAGGATAAATTCTTGACGAGAGAGAGAAATTTCAACATTAAATATCATATTCTTTACGTTGTACATTTTATGACAACTTACGTATATCCATTGGGTAAGGCTAAACCGGTAGTAAATGCTGGTGCTGCACGTAATCCTGCAGCTTGTGTTGCCTGAATTAATGTTGGATGTTGTCGTGTATTTATCATGACACCTGTATGAAAGAAAATTTTTGTTTTTAAAAACGTTCATTAAATCATTTCTACTAACTATAAGGATTTGATAAAACTGGTTTCAATTTCGGTTGAGATCGTGCAGTTGCCATATTAACCTAATTGGATAAAAAAAATGTCACATATAATAAAATCATGAAATACAACAAAAATTCGAGCCAAACATTTCACCGACAAAAAGCAAAGAGAAACAAAGAAATCTCGCTCGATTGAAATCTTCGAGCCATTCATAAATGTGTCAAGTATTTAAAAATATGTGCATAATCTACTATGACAAATATAAACTTATCGTTCTCTTCTTTATACTTTCTACAAATCATATATATATATATATTGTGTAAAGAGAATATTTCCAAATTGTTTATATGTAGATAAATTTAATGTGCATGGTTTTACATGCGAGTGTTATCTTGTCATTATAATGATTGTTCACTTAAATTTTGTGTTTTTTTAGTTTTAATGAACGAACAACCATGCATCATGCGCTGAAAATTGAATATTTTAAAATAAATACATTAAATCTAATTTAGTTCGAACGAAGGTAAAAGGAAAGAAATAAGACAACAACATAAATGAACAAAAATTGAACTAAGTAATGATTCTAATGACTATAGCCAAAAGGTTAAACTTGCATTTGATGATTCAATATTATCATGCTCTCTTATATGATTGTTGATTGAATTATTAAAAATTTTCTGTCTAATTTAAAATTAGAAAAACAATCGATCAATGTAGAAAAGACGAACAAGCAGCCACGAACAGGCATGCAAACGAAAACAATTGTTTGAAGTAAAAAAGAATTGTAACAGAAAGTGTAATAGTTGGTTGCCTGTTTTTTTTTCATTATCTCTACCTCCTATACATTGATTCACGAGTAGTGGCAGAAAAAGAACTAGAAGATAGATGAACTAGATTTTATTCTTTATATTTTCTTAATTTTTATTATTAAACATTATTAAGATGATTAATTATCACATGATTCAGATACATACCTCAATTTTACGTCCTTCAATAATAGCTCCATGAAATTTTTCTCGAGCAGCATCAGCATCTTCATTCAATGCAAATGTTACGAATCCAAAACCCTTGAAATAGAAAAAACGTTACATAAAAACATTCATTCAATAGTTTTAATTTAATCTTCCTTGAACAATCACGTTTAATTGCTATATTGAAATTTTTATTGGAGCATATATATAAGAATTCCGGTTTTCAAATCTGCCATTCTATTGTCTTTTATTTGAATCATCTTGTCATTCTTTTTTATTTTTATTAGATTAGTTAGTTAATGTAATCAAAAAGTCTTCGTTCTTCTATTCCACTTGACTAGTCAAGTTCTATCTATCCGACTATTGCTATTTAGTTATGATAAAAAAAAACTATAAGTATCTTAACTTTCACCTCTGATTCATATCAATATCGATTTCAATAAAGTTTGACAGAAATTTTTCGTCCAGAAACTACTTTTATACTTTCGTGGAAAGAGAAAATCTAATCAACATGAAATATTTAATAAATTCAAAATAAATGAATGCAAGTTACTTTCATTCAATGTCATTATACTACGTGACAATAGAATAAAAACACCTCTTCTTATCAACTTCTGACATTATGAGAATGTTTTCTAACTATATCTTTTTCTTTTGAAAGACATACTTTAGATCCACGTTCGTTGAAAATAATTTCAGTGTCAACAATTTCACCAAATTGCTAAAATAGAAAATATTTTTATTTCTTAGAAATTTTCTTCTTTGTCTACATTACTTCAAACATAGCTTTAAGATCATCATCTCGAAAGCGAAATGGAATATTTGATACATGTAAGCGTTTATGTGTAGCATTAGAACTATGCGTTGAAGATGATGAACCATTTGGTGTTATTGTACTTGTTGATTGAGGTGAATGAGATGAAGAAGAATTTGAATGAACCTAAATATTTGTACATAAATATTTATTTAAAGATTAATTTTATTTTCAAAACTACATACATTATCATTGGGAGATAATGATTGTGTAATACTATTATTACTATTCGTTGTTGTTGATTCACTCATTGATGATGATACATTAATAAATTGTTGTAAATGTGATGTTGAATCAACTACAATATTGGGCATTTTATTCATATTATTAGATACATATGTATGATGTTGACTAGGCATTGTGATCGATGTTGATGCATCTGTTGAAGATGGTAGAGATGAATATGTACCATTAGTAATGGTTGATGATGTTCCAGTGGTACTTGTCGTTGTTGAACCTGATGCTGATGATGTAGCAACAGCAGCAGCTAATAATGTTGGTACCAAAGGCTAAAAGAAAAGTTTGATAGTTATCTATTATCATATCTAGCTTTATTAAGCTACTCTATGAAACTAGTTTATATGCATTTCTGATCTTTAACTCAATGTAGTTCCGGGAATATGATCTCCTTTTTAATATACATTTGCATTTCGAAGAGATCTTTCAAGCGTAAGCAAATCATTCTATATTATCCATTCTATTTTCAGTCGAATTCACATATTTAGATTAGAAAAACCTACCTTAAACAAAAAAACTTACATTTAATGTTAAATACTTATCCGATGACAAAAATGAATATAACATTGTAGATATAGCACCAACAAATAAAAAGAATAGGAAAAAAATAGCTCGTGGAATCAATAGGAGAAGACGAACGTTCTTATATATCTCATTGCTCGAACTAATATGAAGAAAGAAAAAAAGCAAGAACGACGATCTATATTGGGAAAATGGGTGGAGAGAAAAAGATAGTAGTGGCATCAATAAAATACAACACATACAAAATGGAAGAACAGAAAAACAAAATACGGTCAGCAGTCTCGTTCATTAATAGCAAGAGAACGAAAATAAACAACTGTTAGAGGAAAAGAATCGAGAAAGAAAAAAAGAATACTACTATCACTCTTCGATACGAATATAATCTATAGAAAAAGAGATGAGCAATGTATAATCATGTGTCTACTACGGAAAGTGAACCAGCAAGAGGGAGAGAGATAGAGACAAAATGATATATAGAATAATTTTGACGATGATGCTAGTTCCTTTTTCCTTTTTTTTTTCATTCATCATCGTTGGCGACATATATTAACTGAATATTCAACATTGTCATTGTCGATTTTGTTTTGTTTTTCCTAATACATAGAAATCTTTCTAGTCAACCAATACGTTTACTTGTTATCATCTATCAGTGATTGATAGATGCATACCAATAAATTTTCGAGAAAAAATATATATAAAAGCTTGATTAATATTTGCTTAGATAAATATTCTATGAACCAATGAACTTTTCATTCATGAAATCAAAAGATGTATCTATTGTTCTTTTCTTCTGTTTGACTTATTTTACTAATAAGTTTGACTTTGAAAGAACGAGACAAGATAAGACAAGACAAGATATCGCCTGTTGTTATAGGATAACTTCCGTTTTGTTACTTTTTTCCGGTCGATCTCAAGATAAATATAACTGACAGACGCATTAAGCAAGAGAATCACCAACTAATTGCGACTCTTCTCACTATAGAGCATCGATATACTTGAACAGATGCTTTCTTTATGCTCAACTGTTCTCTTTAATCAATCGATCATATGCATAAAATACATACATACATCTGAATAGGACTCTTGTATCTATGTTGACCGAACTATTTTTTCGTATCGTCCTTTTTTTCTTTCTTATCTCCTCTTCACCACCATTGAACTATTCATCTAATTAGGATGTCGAAGAAGAAAAAATCGAATGGATGAAATTAGTAAAGACTCAAAAATTGGTCTAAGCCATTGTATATGTGAACATATGGTCTGAAGTCATGTATTTTTATCGGCATGTTTAATATTCATACCGAATTGGATGATGATGTGTCAAGCTGCTGTTGAAGATGATGAAAAGAGATGAGATCGTTTTTTGTAAGTGTTGTCGTAGGACTAGTTGCATTCGCATTGTTGTTGTTTCGACTACTAATACTATGTGATGGAGCTGTTGCTAACATCGTTGGACTCTAAATTATAAGAAAAATATATATGAAAAATAAAGCGAAGAATTGAACTAAGTATTTTATAACTATCATATAAACATATACAAAGACAAATAGAGCAAGATGAGTTAGTGGTCAACATAAGAACAATGAAATCGTGATACAATTAAAAACAATAGAATTCAAATATCTCGATTACGAGATGAAAGTCTTTTCTCCCTTGAGTCTGGCAAACGTGCACTTACAATTAACAACATGTTGGTTGAGTATGGTTGCGTGCGTGCGAACTAGATGCTCACATATATACAACAAAATATGATTATTTTACGATTGTTTCAATGTAGTAGACTCGTTTCTTTTTTTTACTTATTCACGATACGGTGTCGAACAGTCGTAGTTGTTTTATGCACGTAATCGGTAGAAGAAGAAAAAAGAAGATTAACTGAACGAAACAAGTGAGAAGAGTCTCGTGTACTATTGTCGATTTGATATGCGCATACACTTTTTAGTCTTTTTTCTCTCTTGTCTTTCTCAATGATATGTAAGTTTGGTTCGATTGAATGATCACACTAGTAGGTTTCTTCTTTTGTTTAATAATAACAGCGAAACATCCTTTTTTCCCCTTTTCTTTATCATTCTTTTGCTTTGTCACTATTGAATTCATATAGTGAGCGTGCTATGAAAACGTATGGAGACAACAACGACCAACAAACCGATGAAATAATCAAAGATATATGAAATGTGATTTTTCTTCCTTTCTTTGCTATTAATTTTTTTCTCTCTTCTCTTTTTCTATCCATTGTTTTGACAATTTGTTTATAGTGAAGAAGCTCCATTGATTACACCTTGCAATTGAGACTCACTCTCTCTCTCTCTCTTGTGTTCTCTTCTTTTGTTAACAAAACCAATTGTGTATGTATGCAGGTTTAGATGGTTAAATGTTTCTCTGCTCTTTTTTCTTTTCTTTGTATTTTCCTCTTTTACATACTCAAAATTAGTTCGAACGCATGTGCACTGTCGGTATGCAGGAATGCCAGATTATTCGTACTCCGTACGATACTCATGTTGTTTTCATCTACTAAGAATGACTAGAAATATAGACTTAACTATACTTTCGAATGCAAATAATGATGATTCATAGAAAGCATATCTTATTAGCGAATGAAAATATCTGCCAAAAGAAACAAATAAAATTAATGATGATCGTGACACAAACAAGGATTAATATCAAAACTGATCAATTGACATGTAGAACATAAACAGACCTTGTCGTATACTTGTATGTGACAACTAATGCTCAAACAAGGTTATCATTTCTTTTTTCATCACTAAAATGAACACTTATGTTCTATATTTATTTATCAACTCCAGTTGACCGATAGACATTGAATCGTATATTATAAAAAGAGAAACGAGAAAAAAAGAATAACATACATACATGCATATCATCCTCATTCGTAAGGAAAAAAGCTAACTTCATGCTAGACATCTATACGACAAACAAAAATCGACATGCTCTCATACATGCATTAGGAAAATTAAATAGGCAAACTACATCGATTTGGACTAATCATCCGTGAGAATTTTTCTTTTTCAGAGTATCATTGCATCAAGTGCTAGAGTATATATTTATATGTGCAATGTAGTAGATACGGAATGATAGGTACAACCACGACACTAATGAAAACATAAAATAAAATATCAAACTATCTTACCATCATTATGCATCATCTAACCTGAAAAAACGATAAACTGACAATATGTGATAAAACTCAAATTTGTTAGAATATCACACACATATAGAAAGCAAAGATACAAAGAAGCGACACCAAAGAAATTCATTACCTGTATATAAATATCTCTAACTCCTGTAAGAATGAATATTTTGACGAAGAAAAAAATAACTGAAAACTAATGAATAATATACGTACAAAATATTGTTGTTGAGTTAAAAATCGTTGATTATTATATTGTTGAATCCAAGGTGGAGAGAAGTTTTGAAAAAATTGATTTGTTGTTGGTAGCGGTGGGTTTGGCTGAGCGTACACACTTGCTGTTGATGATGGAGATTCTGTAGCTGAGAGAAAACCAGTAGTGGCAATCGTATTATTGTGCAAGAGCATGATGATTTTTTTTCTCTCGAGGAGACAAGAATAGATGAAATAAAAATAAAAGTAACGAATAGATCTGAAATAAGTTGAAAAAAGAAATCAATAAAATTATGAGGGCTTCATCAAATATATTCGAACAAAGGGTTTCATTGGTTTATGTTGTAGAAACGAAAGTGAAGTATCTCTCCTTTCTTAAGAGAATATAATCAAGTGCTAGACTGATAGATATATGCATTTGTTTTTAAAGTTGAACAAAGAAGGTGATCGGATTATCTCTTAAGAGAGATAGATTGATTTTATTGGTTGATTAATTACAACAAATTAACAATATTCATTAGTATAGTTGGAAGATTACTTTTCAGATTGAATCTTCTTGTCGAGCGGAAATCAACTAGAATAACTTAACTTTGACAATCATGGTTCAAAAATAATGATTTATTATAGATGAAGGTGCTTTAATTAATCAACGTAGAGCGACATCTAATGTATCAATTAGATTTTTAGCACAAGGAGATTGATTTTTTTCATAATGTTTTCACCCATAGAATCAGAATATTCGTCCGAATAAAGCTTTCGAACTAGCTAGTCAATCTTATTTTCTTACGACAACGAAATATGTTCGTATCAAAGGAAACTCAAGAAAAGTTACTCATTAAACAATGCAGTTCGAAGGTTGATTTACACTGACTTGAATAAAATTTAAATGATACACTATCAAAAATCTATTTGACACAGTTACTATCGAAATGATACAATTAATCATTTGGCTCATCCATTTGACTTCATGACGCAAATGAATTACAAAGTAATTCAAAATAACTGAATTATGTACTAATTCTCTATCAAATATTTTCTATAATGTTGGTGTCAGAGTCTATCAGGGTCTACTAAGGTCCTAAAAACATTTGAACTATGATGTGTGTTCTCGCTGTGTATACCCTTCGGGACATCCACTCAGAGCTCCGCGTGGGATGGGACAATCCCATCCCATCCCATCCCATTCGTTCCATGGGGTGCAACTTGTTTAATTAGCAGCACATGGCATGGGATGGGACGGAAATTTTTGAGAGTCGTCCCATCCCATGGGACAGCAATTTCTTTGTCCTGTTCCATGGGACGAAGAAATATTAAATGAATCGATTCTTTTTTACTAAAAATAGTGTAGTCGTCTCAATATAGATGTCGTGCCCAGCTGTGTGACAAAAATAGTTAAAAATAAAAACTATAGTGGCAAGTAGTGCAGCCATTTCGATTCAATGTACAGCAAAAAATAATAATGAACCTACACATAGAGAAGAGAAAAAATGCAATTTGATCTATTGTAACAGTAACAATTGATCTAGTTATTGTGGCTTATAACTGTTGAAGTGTCTTTGAATAATTCATTCCATGGAAAATATGAAACTTGTGCAATGATTTAACGCTGAAACTTTATCAAGGACGAAACAGCTGATTTTTTTTGATTTAAATTAAAAACGAAAATCAAAGAAATCAGAAAAATCAATAAAAATGATAAATTTTTTAATCCTTGTTCTTCAAAACGTCAATTTAGATAGAAACAGCTGAAATATGATATTTTTGATTCTTATTTTTCTTATTTTTTTAATTTTCTTCGCTTAAAATCAGTTGGTTTTAAATTAGAAAAATCAAGAAAAAAATCCGAAAAATCAAAACAAGAAATCCAAAAATCCGGAAAATCCAAAAAATCTGATGTCAGCTGTTTCCCCCTTGGTTCAAACTGTGAGCTTCATTTTAATAAAATCATGAAGTGTGACATGAAGCAGTATTATAATTAGTAGTTTCAGTCGATCGATGATAAGCAAATAAATTTGACATCTTAAAAAAGATTTGACTTTTCAGATGTCCCATGGGATAGGATGGAATGGGACGAAAAATTTTTCGTCCCATCCCATCCCATAGTGGGACAACGTTGTTTTAGTTGTCCCATCCCATGGGACATATTTCAAAATCTGGTCCCATAGGATGATTTTTTGCGTCCCATCCGATCCCACGTGGAGCTCTGACACCCACACTATCGTGTATGATGCATATGTGTGTGCCGCCGCTCTTAACCTCCTTCCTCACGTCCACACTCTTGTAGACCCTGATAGACCCTGGTAGACTCTGAGACCAACATTAATAGAAAATATTTGACAGAGAATTATTACATAATTCATTTATTTTGAATTACTTTGTAATTTATTTGCGTCATCCAGGGATCAAATCTATGTTTCATTTATTATTCTAGCAACTCGAAACCAAAGATGTCCACTAAGGTGATGTAATCGCTACTGAAACAGTGATTATTTTTTAGATAGATTGTAAATCAGGCGTTCATTTGCAACCGATTTAAGTACCTACTGCGTGCTCGAAAACTAGTACAACGGTTAGTTTTATAGATTTAATATGACTGCACTTATTTAGCACAATGACAGAAGAATTTTGAAAAAATATCATAACTTAACCACCAATTTTTAAATTTAAATTGAAGTCTTAACTTTGAGCTCACCATCAGATAGCCAGCATATTTGTTAAAATTTACAATTCAATCTATCAAACACTCAATCGGTTTTCTATGTACCAGGCACTGTAAAATTGTGCACTAAAAAGATAGTTTGACATGTAAGAAAACATTTTCAATATATCACAGAAGAATTTTCTTTTACTTCGTATTAATGTTTACATACAATGCTAGTGACTAGAACAAAAATGTTAGGTCATATGATTATTGTGTTAGCTACATAAATATTATGGAATGACTTAAGTCTTATTACGGATTGAGAATATTAAATAAAGATAGAATAGTGTTTTAATGAAAAACATCTATTGTTTTTGTGATTTTTCAAATTCATAAAGCATTCAAAAATTTTCAACTTGTATTATATTACTGAAATCAATGATAAACAGAAGACTATATAACAGTTCGACTTCGAAAATATACTTTACAGATCTAGATTGATACAATTTAGCGAGCTTGATATACAAACTTCTAAGAAATCAACGAAATAGATTTTGACATCTGATTATGATGCATGAAAATTGTTAAAATAAATCCTATTAGAAGACATGCAACCTGTACTATCTGAGTAGTCCGGACATGTATCATGGTAGAAATCATAATCGACATATACGTATATATATATATATATATATATTGATTATTTAGTTATAATCTAGAATCTAAAACCTGACAGGTATGCAATGACCTATGTTTGGATGTCAACCAGGGGCGGTGGAGTGCCATTAAACTAGGTGAGGCTCATATTGTTTTCTTCTATCGTGGAATTTTATCCAAGCATCAATCAGAAAATAAATCTTCTTTTTATTGAACTTCAGAAAAAAGAATAGGAATGCACCGATTCCTACACTATGCTTTTAAAAATGACATTCTTTTGCCATAAAGACTTGCGCTATATACGAATTTTTTACATTGGTTTTGACCGGTTTTTCATGCTCTATCCGAATTAGCCGTCAAAATCCATCCAATGTAAAATAAACCTTTCGGACTCGGTGTGGAATCGGTCGAAGAAATCTTTATATTTTCACTTTTTGACCGATTCCACACCGAGTCCGAAAGGTTTATTTTACATTGGATGGATTTTGATGGCTGATTCAGATAGAGCATGAAAAAATGGTCAAAACCAAAGTAAAAAAATCCGTATATATCGCAAGTTTTGATGGCAAAAGAATGCCATTTTTAAAAGCATAGTGTAGGAATCGNTTCGGACTCGGTGTGGAATCGGTCAAAAAGTGAAAATATAAAGATTTCTTCGACCGATTCCAACCGATTCCAACTGAATTACAGATTTATCTTTGGCATTAGAATATTCCTGGGGATAGATTTGAAAAGAGCGTTCAAAACTGAGCAGAAATAATATGAAAAATCTATCAGAGTCTCATAACTTCAAGTTTTTTCAGTATTTAAAACGTTTCTAAGAAATTCTAGGAATCGGTTGGAATTGGTTTTTCTCTGGTTGCAAAAATATTTGCTCACCATTCACACTTGACATACTCTGATAGATTTTTCATATTATTTCTGCTCAGTTTTGAACGCTCTTTTCAAATCTATCCCCAGGAATATTCTAATGCCAAAGATAAATCTGTAATTCAGTTGGAATCGGTTGGAATCGGTCGAAGAAATCTTTATATTTTCACTTTTTGACCGATTCCACACCGAGTCCGAAAGGTATATTTTACATTGGATGGATTTTGACGGCTAATTCGGATAGAGCATGAAAAACCGGTCCAAACCAATGTAAAAAATTCGTATATAGCGCAAGTCTTTATGGCAAAAGAATGTCATTTTTAAAAGCATAGTGTAGGAATCGGTGCATCCCTATTTATTGATAACAAAGATTCTCGCACAAAACTTTAATATTGAACGAGAGCTAAGTTGATTACTTCCTTCAAAAATCAGTCGTTTAGAGTAGCAACTGATGACGGAAAACTGTCAGTTTTGATTTTTTTAGGTTTAGATGCACCAGCATCAATATAATTTGGCATATTCTCGAAAAGTCGTCTACATTCTTAGTTGATTGAAAACATTTTTGCCAGTACGAGTATTTTCATATTACCGTTACTAGCTTACATACACCAATGCAGTTTTTAAGACTTTTCAGTGATACTTCACGTATATGTCAGTCATTCTTATCGATTGCAATTCTGTCTGTTTGCATAGTTCTTCGTTTGTAGTTGAGTTTATTCTTGAAACTAAGATTAAAAATTCGTGTACTGCATGGAACCAACTCTTCTACTTATAGCTAATCATTGATATTAATACTATACATATACGTTTTTTATTTTGCGTTAACACATTTTGAATTTAGTTTTTTTACTATGACATTTTTGGTTGAAAACATATAATGATATGTGTGTTGATCGTATTTAAATCAGATCAAGCAACAATAAACGAAAGTGTGCATAATCATGAATTGTGACTTTGTTCATATCGAGAAAAAAACCTCCCGGTGACCATGCAATTATAGTAAATTATTCGTAGAATATGAATTATATATCTAAAAACAATTAAGATGAGAATTCATCAAAGAGAAAATAGTGAATAATTCTTAATTTCTTTTTCGACTTATGACAGATTTAAAAGGACATATCTAAGTACAAATTTTTATTTTACTTAACAATATCGGAGAATTTTCTCTGCACTCATGCTCACCACCAATTTGAACTTATTTTTCAATAGTTAGAAATCGATCATCTTTTATTATTATTGTTGTTGATAATTTTGTTCAGTTTTTCAAAAATTTTGATAACACTTTTTGAAAGATTTCCAGTTGATTGAAGCGAAAATCTTAATGAACTATTTTTGTCTCGTGCAAAACCAATTCAATGCGCACTTTTTTCATCAATACAAAAATCTAATAACTATGATGTGTACTTAACCTAGAAAATATACTCCTCCAAAATAATTGAAAGTGCTACTAACCGTCAGACTAAGTATAGCAATAAATCTTTCTCGTTATATTTTTCGTCATGAAAAGGAGAAAATGTATGGCGTGAACGTTTATATGCCCTTGTGATCTTGCTCAATAATATTGAAGAGTTTACCTTTACTTGATCGAATTGAAAGTCTGAAGTGCTTCGGAGAAAACGAAAAAAGGTTAAACTACTTTTGTAATCTATTTTGCTGTGGTATCATCTAAATGCATGATGTTCTATAACAAATCATGATAGGACAGTGTAGTCATCAATTAAAATAATGAGGTTTTAATTTAAATGAATACTATATTAGTATAACGAAATATTTAATATATATATATATATAGCGATTCTTTAAATAATTTAAGTAACAATCGATTAAAATAAAGGAAGAAAAATTTTTGTCGTACAGGATAATATATCGTAGTGTCCATTTATCTGAATTCTAATAGAAAATTATTGATAATTTTGCAATTTCATTGAATGTCTCAATGAGATTTATATTATTTTTCAAGGAATAAAAAGTAAGATGCATTCATGATTATTACAATATATTAATAGCTAGTAGTATCATCTTTGTGTATTTCACATATGATATTCAAACGTATTGTTTGCATTTTTAATTATAGGGTTAAACTTGACAAATATTTATATTAACACATTTTGAAATCTCATCGATCATAGTGAATTGGTTTTGAAAGAAAAGTTAATTAATTTCTATTGTAATCATTCCGCTCATCTACTTACATCGTATACTTATAAGAAATTGTCACTGAGAATATATTAAGTTTATTCAATGTTTCATTTGTTCACCTAGATGCCTCTTCTAATATGTCACTAACAAATTACTTATTTTATCATAAAAATATATCTTATCTTTTACAGTAAACTGAGTTTTTTCCGGTCTGATCCACAAATTCGCTATTATCTGACTAAAATATCACTCTTTAAATAATAGACAAACATGTTAACATCTCTTACTAGCAAATCTAGAAAGGTTGCATGCAATATTATGTGCTGTTTTTCATAAATGGAAGACTTTTACAATGCATAATATTTCAAATTTATCATTAAGAGAAATTCCATGAGATAATTGAGAAGTATTTTACGCATTAAAATCATCTTATATCAGCGTTATCACACCATACCTACATCCGAATTTATAGTGTATTTGATGAATATCAAATTTAAAAACGAACTTCGATGAATACTTTGATTTCTCAATCGTCAGTCTCTTAATAAAAACAAGTATATTTCACTCACTTGAATGTTTTTAACATTTAAAAACAAGGCAATATATTTAAAAACAAATTTAATTGAAAAAACAACGACACATAATAATATAATATGTCAAACTGAATCTTGGAAGATAGGATCAGAAATTAATTCAATTATTAGAGAGAATCTCCATAGTTTTCTCTTATTTCTAAGGTAAGCAACAGTGATTTCATTTATTATTCAGTATAATCTGATCACAAAAGACTCACAAGAGAAATCAAAATATATACTATCAGATTTTATGATGTCTTTGAAAAGTTTTTCTTCTGTCATGTTACCTTGAATAAAAGCAAAGAAAAAGAAAATAATAATACGAGTCTTTATTTCGTTGAATTCACTGACGTGTGAAAATTTGAGAAGACCCAAACCTACACTTGAAAGTTACAGGAGATGAAAAGTTTTAATAATACTGTGATAATGTTAAGATGAAGTTTGAATTGATGTTTCAACGTCTTTGAAAACTGCTCGATTAACTTATTTTCAACAAGCCTTTGTTTGTATTCTATTATTACTTTTAATAATGTCTCATTGAAATATATAAACTACTTTCCTATTGGACTTCTGACGTCTTCAGTAAAGTAAGATTGAGGAAATGTATCTCAATATGTAGATAGAATAGAATAGAATAAAGCAAGTTTCCTGTAGTTAGCAACAGTAGCTATATCGTGTCTAACACTTTTTTACAACAGACATTGCGTTTATAGCTTTTAGTTTTCTATAATATTTTACTTTTATTCATTGGTGTTGAAACGAACGATGACTATATCTTTTTTTTACAATCAAATATAATATAGTAAATCATATCGATAAGAATATAATCCAAAATTTCCATTATAATTCAATTTTCTAAAAGTTTCACGTCATTAAAAGAATCAGAATATATGCAAATTAAAAAAAAAGTTATTGCTCATTTGCCACTTCAAAATATGTATACGTAAGAAATAAGTCTTCGTGATTTGAAGGACAAAAAATCAAATTATTTAATATCAAATCGAATAATATCTAAAAAATTTCTATAATATTTATTTATATTAAGAGATGACAAAAAAAAACAACGTCACTATTTATCATTTACTGTGATTAAAATTATACAGCATGAGTAAGAGTTGTTGTTGACGATGATGTATTAATCACTTGATATACATCATTATTCGTCTTGTTCGCATTTCGATAATTTCTTGTTTGTGATGGAACAACATAGTCTAGTGTACTGTAAATAGGCGATCCTATATCTTCTTTATGATGCGACGGTCTTTCAATAAAACTATCTCTTTTTGCTGATATATGTTCAATAGTTTGATTCGTTCGTTTATGACCTGAAAGTACAGCTTGACGAAATGAATCTGTTCGATAAATTGATGAAATTCTTCTATAACTATTGTTATCTAAAGGTAATTGATAGATTGTATCATTTGAAGGATAGTCGTGTTGTTGAATCGGTGAAATATAAAGTGATGATGTCGACGAAGATGGTGTTGGTGTTAGTGATTTTTCTGTTTTCATTCGGTGTCGTTTTTGTCTTTGACGTAACCAACAAAATACACCTATAGCAATAATAAGAGATGTACCAAATAGACCAACAAGAACACCAAGTACTATACGAAGAGTTTGATCATTTGAACTAAAAATTATTTAAGAAAAACAAGAAAAAACTCTTCCTTTTTTCCCTCTCTAATTTATATTTACGCGTCGGAAATATTTGTGTTCATAGTTGTTGTTAATATATCATCGCTACATTGACCATTTAAACAAGTTTGTCCTAGTGGACAACGACGTATATTATCATTACTTGAGCAATTAAATGAATTTACAGGTAATTCACAAACATATAAATTATTTCTTTGAATTTTTAATGTATCAATTGGACAAATACACAAAGTATTTGTTGTTGAATTACACCATGTTACACAACGTGTTGGAAATATACTACAATTACTGGAATTCATTGTATCAGCACATAAAGATAAATTCGTATATGAAACGAGAGAGCTTGTTGAAAGACACGTACATGTTGCTGATAATGATGAACAACTTGTAAGAGAACGTGAGCCACAAGTATCACTCGATGGATTACAAGAACTACCTGAAACAGATTTCTCGTATAATAATAATTATATAAGTATAATTTCAAAAGAAAATTTATGCTTCAGTATTATTAGCTACATAAATTCTATTGTAATCTAAGTAACGGATCTTTACCGGAAAACGACTTTCAATGCTATGAAAAGAACAATATTTCATACAGTTGAATTTTCCCTTTTGTTTGTCTTCGATTAAATGGCATACAGTTAATCTACTGGAAAATCTGATTATGATTGAATTAGCCACGAATCTCTCCTTACATCCGGTGAAAATTGGTAAGAAAAGGAAGAAATACTTATACTCATATTATAGGATTTACGCTTCGTATTGGTCTGAAAATCATATTCTATATCATCTTCTGCTAGTTGTCTTATTCTCTGATGCATTGCATAGTTTCAGCTAATTGTTACAAAAGAAAGGAAATAAAATATTCTATGACATATATGAGCCGAATTATAATTGAAACACTAAGATAAAAATAAAATCTTTTTTGATGATTATTTAAGAAATAAAAGCCTCTTTTCTTAAATATCATGATAAAACAAAATCCCCTTTTAAATTGAATTTAGTTTCACTATTATTTATATCAGAGTTTTTCTACTCAATTTGAACGACATATAAGTTTTGTTTATTTATTATTTACATAAAATACATTGAACTCATTTTTTTGTGAATTACTAATAACAATAAGAAAAACTAATCCTATAAAATATACTTTAACTATCGCATGCAAACTTGTCTACACACGCTTTTAATAGATATCGGCCTATACAAAATAAAAGAATTTTAAATTGAAATCGCTTAAAATAATATTATTTTTACATCAGTACAATTATCTTTTTAACTTACCAATGGACTTTTCATATTTTATTTGAATATAAAATGTTGTATTCTGCTCAATGATCAATTGTCCATCATTTAATAAACAATCGCTTAGTTGATAAAGTCCTTCTTTCAAATATAAACCCATTTGATTCGGTGAAATCAATGTTGATGTATAATTAAATTGGGTTAATTGTACACGTATAGGTTCCGCATCCCGTGATATCGACGTACTACCAGCCATTATTGTCAATTGGCAAGAACGAACAATAGATGTACAATTAAGAAGAACAGGAAACGGTACAAGAAGATTTGATGACCCAAATGTATAAATAAGGCCTAGTTCAAATGTTGATATTGATAATGATGAAGTTGGTGATGCGTAACTAGCTGTAAGTATAATTGATGTACGATTAGGAAATTCAAATTGATCAGAAACTGCAGCGCTCGTTAAATATGTAGAATATAAAAAAGAACAACCATAAACGAGACTAGGTCCTGCTGTTGTTGTTGTTGTTGTTGTTGTTTGACAATGTGTTGTATGGATGTCAAGGATAAGAAGAAACACAATAAACATCGCATAGACCATACACCATTGCGACTTGTCACAAAACAAGAACAAGAAAATCAAATGTCTGAAATTAATATAGCTCAGTTAAACAAAGACAAAGAAGAAGAATGAGAGAAAGAAACATGGAACGAAGCGTGTTTGTGTCACTCGGCACGTCTCATCGAGAAAAAAAGGAGACCGCATGTAAGACTCTTTAAAAGAGCAAAGGAAAGATGCGAAGAGCAATACTCTCTTTTCATTTTTCATTTGTTGTATGTAGATTCTTGGAATGACACATGAAAATGAAATTATGATTTTTTAATGATGTCAACCGTTCAAAGAACTGTAAAAACGCTATTTCCAGACACAAAAAATAAAAAGAGAAATGAAAAAAAAAAATCTACTTGAAATTAAACAGAGTTTACTTCCAGTCTTAAAAACATCAGATACGAACGAATATTAAAAGCATTGCTCGCAGATAAATACTCGAAAAATATTAAAACTAATAAAAACTCAAGCATATTTTTTAGGTTATTATTTTTGAAAATGACAGACACTTGTTCAATTTAATGTAGTACAAGGTACTTACTACTGTATGCACATATAAGCAGTTGATCTAATTACATAAGCAACTTTTTTTGCTTCTCTATACTTTCTTCATTCAACGAACAATGGCCATCGTATAGGGTTAATAAAATCGAATATACTCTTCTCGTTCAAATGTGAGAACGAACACTGCTGTTATCATCGTGCTATATTTGAGTTAAGACCCATTATAATCATTACGAAAAAATGGTGATCTCTTCGCTAATCTTTACGAGATTACCTCGACTCTTTTCTTTCTCTCATTAGTGCATACTTTTTTCCCCTATGATCAATCGTTTTATACATTTTTCTCCGCATACCTGATCGAACTTGAATTGTGTTTAGATTAAAATCGGTTATAAAGAGAATTGCTACTGGCGTCACTGGTGCGACTAATTTAATGTGTCAATATTTGTCGGCATACGTGTATATTTAAATGGTTAATTCGTATACAACACATATATACACAGGAGCGCTCACTGCTATTTACCAATATTCAGCTTTGCCATGTGAAAGTGCATAGTCATTTTTTTCTTCGTCTCTCTTTTGTTTCCTCTCTCGGTTTCACAAACAGCACACAACTGTGATTGATGTGACACACACACGCACATACACACTTCATAATTATTCGTTAATGACTTAAAAAAAGATGTATGTTTACTTGGAGTATAATTACGCGTTACCTTGATACCGTATGTCTAAATATATTGAACAAATGAAATCTGATGTCTGCACATTTTTCAATGAATATTTAACTCAGATTTATATAAATAAGAAAAATATTCAGACGTTCAAATAATTAAGAAAAGCAACAAAAAAAAACACCACTATTCAAAACTCAAATATACAGATGGTATTCTCTATGCTCTATCTATCTTATTTTCTTCATTTTCCGCTCTTCCTCTCTCTCTATCTCTCCCTCTCCCTGTCTCGCTTGTAACCCGATCAAGAGGCGTCAAGAAAAAGAGAATCACGCACAAGTGCATACAATATCTCATATACTGATGGGACTAGATGCACAATTCATTATGCTCGAGAAATGCATTTGAAAAGTGTGTAGGTGTTGTTTGATGTTACTATATACATATAATCGTATGTTGTAGAGCGATGAAAGTGGACACTTGTCGTTTTGTTTTATATACAAATAGGAGTAAGAGAACTGATGAAATCAAAGAACGTAGACGTATGTATATATATATATATTTCATGCCTGTTTTACAGATAGCAAATGTACAATGTACATGTTGAATGATTGATGTTTTTATTTGGTGTGCGCAAAGTATTGGTTTAGTTGATGACATATCTAGTATTGATAGAAATCTTAAAAAACAAATTTTTACTGAAAATAGAAAAAGTGAAATTCGATCTCATTCATTAAGTATGTTTTCGGTTTATATCCAATGCGTTTTTATATTTAATAAAAAGCAACAACGACGAATTCAGTTTTACATTGCTTATGACAACAAATATATAAAATTTTGATAGGAATCACCGAATTGAAATTAAATTGAAATAGAGCAACTGACTTTGTTGAAAGAGAACAAGAAAGAAAATTAATTATACGCCTGGCGAAACCTTATCTTTATCAATCTAATCATTACGATGAACGTTTGTACATATTCTATGATAGCAAGTGATTTAAATTCTAGAATAATTTCAGTCTATTTCCGATTACTATTTATAATTGTTACTAGACGACCAACTTTGAACGTCAATTCGAGCATTATTTCTAATGCCTCTTTTTACTTCCTTACTTAAGTATGTCTGTTCGTCGACCTCTAGTTTCACATCAGTATCATCATCATCATCATTAGCAGCAGTAGTAGCATTTACTCGGCTTCTGTTACACTGTGTAATGACGTGAACTGATGTTCGTACGTATATGTACAGTTATGTCTATTTACATTGATACTCAATATTTCGCTTTCTTTTTCTCTTCATTACGACAAGAAATGAGATGAGCATGTGCATGTAACTTATGACTGATTTTATCGTTTTCTGCTTACTCCATCGTATGCCATCTTACATATAAAGATGAAAGGTAGCCTATAAACTGCAAAGACTTCCAAGGCTACTATGTATATATATATATATATATGCACAGGCGCGTGCACTCGCACACAAGTAGTTTCTCGATAATCGAATCAATGGGCGACAATAGTAATAGTAGTAGTCGTGTAGACAGTATAAATAATTGATATATAGTACGCATATCGGTAAGGCTATGCGAGTTACACCGACAAATGAATATCAAAGAAAAATAAATACGTAGAGCACGTGCGAGTCAAACTTCTACATCGGTTAATATGCAGACAAATGAGCGTAAAAGAGTAGACAGAGGGAAAGAAAAAGAAACGGTTTGCTAACTGTATTGAAGTGAATATACGTAAATGAGCAGTCTGCTACACGGCATTATGCTTCATTTCTTACACTCTTGTTTTTTCTTCGATGATTATTACGATTGACTGATATTGATTGTATTAAAATACAATATATGTTGAAATGATTCGAGTTTTCTACTCTACATGACAATTAAGATACGTAATCTATATTTTTTTATCTTTAAAATTCAGCTATTCGTTTCATTCTGTTATGATAACACTTTTGGATCATAGATATACTTCAAAGGTTTGATTTCATCGTAACTTGTTTTCTAATATTGATGTTTCTCTACAATTAAAATTTAGTATTCAGAAAATAATCATAATTAATTGTAAATATCCGGTAGTGATTGTTGAACAATAAATTTCATCTGATGATTAATTGTAAATTAAACGTTAAGCGTTGGCACGAATAAAATATTTGACAGGAAGTACTTTCAAAAAAATCGATTCAAAAATAATAAATCAAGAACAACTGTCATCGAAATAGGAGTTAAGTTTTCGAATAGTAATAAGCCATATTATTATCGATATGTAATAGTCTATTTGTATGATTGAATCGATAATTTATTGTTTGATTTCATAGAACATGCATGCATAAGCAGGAAGATTAGATATTGTGAAAGTATCGTATTCAAATAATGTGTTATAAATGCTACAATAAAAGGAATAACACGTACATACTCATCTTGAGATTTGTCTCATTTGTAATCGATATCGTTGAAGAATATATTTTGCAATTTTTTCTCAAGAAAGTGACGAAAAGATTTGCTCCGATACAATTACAATAGAGTTTTATAAGTTTTTAAAAATAAAATAAAATAAATGACAAGCTTTTTCTTTATAATAAATTTGTGTTGAAAAATAAAAGTGAAATAAATGCATTTGAAGCCTAAAACAGGATGAATGTTTCAATAAACAAGTTATAATTAACATCATTAAGCATTCTTTCTGCATAAACGACTTTACTTCCCGTTGAGATAATATTTGAAAGTAATTTAAATTGGTTTTGAAACTTACTGGGTTATCTGTAAACTGTTTATCTACGCAGTCAGGTGTAATACATTTTTTGAAAGAAAAATAAAATCATTTTATTTGAAACGTTGGTACAAATTCTGTTCATTTGAAAAGAGAGATAATGTTTCTTGTAAAGAAAAAAATCATACACTTTATTCCCGTTCAATTATTTATCGAGCTATTATTCTCCTACTCTTTTTATTTGTTATCTTCTCAACACGTTCATTCTTGGATTTCGAAGATGTATTACATTATTATTTTTTAGTGAAATAGTGTTTAACTAAAAGAAAAGATCTTGACTTGATTATATTCACATTTCATTTAAATCGAACAGCATATCTCATTCTTGAAGACTCACGCAAAACGAATAGCTTCTCAATTCCAAATTTCCTAAATTAAGGTTTTTTTATCATCAAATTTTTATTACTCATCTTCGTGAGTGATTCTGTTGCTCTGCTATTAATCACGGAAATGCTCCATCAATTATCAGTTTAAAACTAGCTCCAATGAAGTCTATACAAGAATCAAAGACTTAATTATTGACTAAGTGACTATGATTATTAATAGATAAGGTGAAATTTATTTAATTATAATATTCTCCGAACTTTGATAACATGACCATTTTCCACGCTCATTTGCTTTTCGATACCATAATAGATAACTATCAGGCCATCAACCAGGCCGTGTTTTTGTAGGCCTGGCCGGTTCGTAACAGGCCTTTGCATTTCAAGCCTACCTGTACCTGTCAACTAATTTGTTTGGCCTGACCTGCCTGCCTGCCTGCCATTTTCCACGACCTGCCTGGCAATATTTTTTAATGCTAATACCATTACAAGGATACAATATAAACATGCAATTAATGTTGAGAATGAAGAAAACCAGTTTAATTAATTTAATATGATTAGATTAAGCATTTTCTTATCGAAGTTTTCATACAAAAATGAATACATCAGAGACAGCATGGCATAACATTAAGAAAAAAAGTTTTGTTTTTGTTCAAGAATGTTTTGAATGGATCTCGCAAAGAGAATATCATTTAAAGTTTGAGGATCCAAAGAAGAACGACGTTCTGTTACAGCTAGTCCAGCAGCCGAAAAAGATCTTTCTACAGCTGCTGAGGTTACAG